>JACEEZ010005702.1:307500-325000 GCA_016584305.1 Chionoecetes opilio | reverse complement strand
TCGGGGCTGCAAGAGGAAGATAGGGAAAGGTAAGGACGGTAGACGATACATCATCACCCGAAGGTAAAATCTTGGTTTTTGGTGACAGTCAGGTTAGGCAACCGACAGCAGGTTCTGTGACAGGGAAGGGGCTAGGTAATGTTAGTGATAAGATAGTTGAGTGCATGGGGGGATCAAGGGAAAAGCCCATCGTCTGCCTGAGTGCTGGGGAAATGATGTTGAGTGTGTAAGAAGTGAGGAATTCCTACGGCAGTTCAAGGAAGCTGTAGGTAAAGTTAGGACAGGGGTGGGTTCCCTGTGGTGTGGGGTCCTTCCAAGACGCTTTGTTGACGACTTGTGGTAATCCAGGGCTATTGCTTTTATTGCCGGTGGCACTTATTTTCAAAGCCAATGGTTGGGCCTTGTCGACAGCTGGGACCTCTTTTTCGGGATAACCCCCTCTACCGCAGGGACGGGGGCACTTTCCGAGGAAAGGAGTTCAGATCTTGTCTGAATCCCTTGGAAAACCCGGGGGGTAGACACTGGGGTCGGGTAAGGGAAACTGCGACACTAGGAGGAGTTTCAGAAGGCAGGGAACTAAAGTGATTCGTAAGAAGAGAGAGAGGGGGGGTTTAGTTAAAGATAAAGGGAAATGGTCCCAAAAATAAGGAGTGCTTGAAATCTACTATACAAAACTGTAGGGGTATTTTAAACAAGATAGATTTCCTGAGAGGAATAAATAGTGTAGAGGTTTGATATAATAGCATTTTAAAATGGTTGGATAGTCAGGAAAGGTATTTGATCAGGAAGTCGAGATAGCGGGTATAAGTTATTTCACAAGGCCCGAGTTGGCAGGCGAGGTTTGGGGGGAGTTGCGCTTTATGCAAGAGATGCATTGCAGTGTTGTGTTTAAAAATGTTATAAAAACAGATGACCAGCATAGAGTTTTATGGGTAGAGGTTACGGAGGAACTGAGGAATGGTTTTGGGTGTAGTGTATAGGCCTCCAAACTTATGTAAGAGGATTCAGCTTTTATATGGGAAGAAATAAACCCAAAGGGCCCGCAGATATATCGACTATGCGTGGTGGGAGATTTTAATCTAGGTAATAGACTGGGCTTTATATAGGTGACAGCGACGCAGATGATTGTTAAATATATCCAGGATAACTTCCTAAGTCAAGCAATCAATGAGCCTACTAGAGGAGATAATATTATGATCTATTGCTAACAAATAGAGACGATTTAGTTACAGATGTGGAGGTCGGTGGAAGTTAGATAATAGGGGACCATTATGAGATCAGATTCAGCTTTTAAATGGGGTTGGAAAATTAAGGGGGAATAAACATAAATACCTAATTTCAGAAAGGCCAATATGCAGGATTAAAAAGACACCTGGAGGGTTTTTAATAAGAGGTGTGGGGTGGAGGGGAAAAAATTTTCCAGGTAAAGGGCAGGGGGATGGGCGCTGGAAGGCCAATTATGAAGGTTAGGAAGGCACCTGGAGGGGAATTGAATGGTTAGACATGGAAGTGAGGCGGGCTGAGGAGGTAATTAGAGCGGTTAGACATGGAGTGAGGTCGGGGCTGAGGAGATAATTAGAGCGGTTAGACATGGAAGTGAGGTCGGGGCTGAGGAGGATTATCCTTATTGTAAGGAATATAATGACGGACAGAAAAGAAATATTCCTTTTAGGGAATAAGGTCAAGAAAGAGTGATCCAAAAGGATGACCATAATTTAAAATACCCAACATTGGAGGGAAAAGAACATTTATTTTAAAGGGTTCAGGCAGGATTGGTAACAAAAAAACAGTATAACGTAAATGGCAAGGACAGGAAAAAAATTTAAACCGATTTGGCTAAAAAAAATTTATAAAGATTAAAGTAGCAGGACAGGCAAAAAAGTGCCCCAAAAGGGGGTTTTCTATCAGGTATATAAAACCAAGAAAAGGGGAAATTATTTGGGGCCCTTTAAGGTCAGGACAGGGTGAGGTTTTAAATTTACGGATGAGGATATTTTGTAAATGATCATCTAAAGGGTTAAATTTTTACGTTTTTTTTACGGGGGGGAAAAAAAGGGGAAAAAAACAAAACGATAAAATGATAGGAAAATTAAAAGGGGGAAGGGATAAAAAGGAAAAAGAACCCAAAGATAATTTTTGGTTTTAAATGGGGGGGAAATGGTTTTGGAATGGTTTAGGGTTCCTTAGTAAAAAAAAAGGAATTTTAAAATGAGCCCGGGGATAAAGTTTATCCCCGGAAATTAAAGGTAAAGGGGGTTTTATTAAAATCTTTATTGAAAAACTTTTTTAGGGAAATCTTTTTGGAAAATAGGCCAAATGGCCAAAATTGGGAGGAAAGGGAAATTTTTTTTTTTTAAAAAAAGGGGAAAGAAGAGGAATAAAAAGTTTAGTTTATCGGCCCCTTTTAAAAGGGTTTTTAACGCCCAGGGTCGGGTTTAAAATTATTGAAATTTTTTGGGAAAAAACTTGGAAGAATTGGGCAAAAAAGGGTTCTTTAAGGGTTAAACAAGGGGATTAATAATTTTAAGGGTCTTTTTTTACCAAATTTATTATTTTTTTTTTAAAAGGTTTATGGGAACGGTGAAAATAAAGGGTTTTGATATCCAAATTAGTTGGATTTTGTACATTTGAAAATACAGGGGGGACTTTTAAATTAAGGTTTGGGCTCTTTGGCAATTTTGGAATTTAATTTGGGATAATTCCTGGTCAAAAACCCAAAAGGGTTTTCTAAGTTAAAATTTTGTGGGGAAAACTTTGGTGAAAAAGGGGAATTTTTTTCCCACCAGGGTTTTTTATCCTTTTTAAAATTTTTTATTTAAATTAAACTTATATATCATTATAAATTTCTGAAAATCCCCTAACGGTTTAATTATTATCGTAATTAAACTTTCCCGGGGTTTTAAAAAAACCCTAAACAAGGGGGAAAAATTTCAATTAGGGCCAAGTTTAAAAAATTTAATTTTGGAAAAATTTCACGGGGGGACACCCAAAAAATGGTTTGAGTTCATTGGGGTTTGGGGGGAAAGCTTTTCGCTGTGTTTTCAAAAATGGCATTGTTTTTTCCTCTAGCACGAAATATTTTTTAAAATATCGGGAAATTTTAAATTTTAATAGTATTAAAATTATTACGTATATAAATTATAAAATTAACCCCGAAACAATCCCCCTCTTTTAATATTATTACTCTTTAATTTAAAAATTTGGGGGGGGCCTGCGGCTTTTTTTTAAGGCCCTTAATGTACATACCGGGGAAAAAAAATATACTTAAATTATGTTCCAAAAAATACCCGAAAATTTTGCCCCCATTTTGGAAATATCCGAAAAATCCCAAAATCAAAAGAAAATTTTGGGACTTTATTATTATATATTTTTAATTTTTATAATAATATATATTTTAAATATCTTTTTTTTGGGAAAACCAATTTCGGATTTTTTTTGAGGAAAGATGCCTAGTTCGAAAAAACAGTCAATCTGGGATGTTCTTCAAAAAGAACGCCAAATCTAAAAAGGTTTTTAAATATACATTTTACAAAACTATATTTAAACACAAAAGACTCACCCTGCCCCATAGTACATCAAAAGGTTTTCTGTAGTTTGCTCTTTCGTTTGTAGGAGCAGCTACTTTCACTTGTAGCGTCCAGCAAAAAACCCCCTATCATTTTTGGGGAAAAACTGAATCGCCCTTTGGTATCGGGTTTCCCATGGTGGAAATGTTTTTGGGGGAAAACGTTCCCCCTGCTATCACTGACCGCGCCAAGATTGGGGTTGGGAAAAAAATAAAGAGTGAAGGGAAAAAATGGTTTTTTTGAGTGACATCCACCCCCAAAGGGCCCCTGGAAAACTTTCAAAGTCATTTAAAAAGGTTCCCCATTAATTCGAGCCCCGAACATTACCTAGGTGGGTTCTTTATAACACCCAAAAAAGTCTTCCAAGAAAGTTTTTTTTCCAAAGGGCGGGTTGGCCCCTTTAAAAAGTCATCATCATTGAGTATTTGACAAATTTTTGAGGGCCTTTTAAAAAAAACCTTTGCCTTTATTTTGGCTTCAATGCAGGGGTTCAAATTTTGGCTAAAAAATACTGAAACCCCCAGCACCTTTTTGATCCATGGCCTTCACAAAATTTTTTTCTTTAAACCCCAATTTCAGATGAAAGGGGAGGTAAGTCCCAACCTTTTAAACTGTAACAAGAGGTTTGTACATACAAATTTAACCTGCCAGGTTTAGGGCTTTCGGTCGTTCTGGCCATTTCCCTTTTTTTTTGTAAAGTTTGCTGCCGCTTAGAGGGCCCCCAAAAAAAAGAAAAACTTTTGCTTTGTGTAACCTAACTGGAGTCCCAGAAGCAAAGGGGAATTTCCTTCAGGTCCCACCCCAGATTCCACTGGGTGTTTTTCCCTATTTAACAGCAGATAAAAAGTCTTTATAGTTTCATAATTTTTTACTCTTTCAGGCCCTGCGCAAATTTGGGAACCCCTCGGGAAACTTTTCCTTTATGCAGAAGAACGGCCCCTTTGCGTGTTTTTTCCCGAATCTATGAAAAGCCCCCCACTCATATAAAAAGTGTGAGACTCACCAAAATTTTTCCCAAATGTTTTCAACATCCCAAACAGAACAAGCTTTTTTTCCATCTTTTAAAAAAGCTTGAAATTCTTTTAAAGTCTACGACGAAAAAGTGGGGAGGAACTCCTTCTTTTAGCAAAAAATTTCCCTTCCTTGAGACGAGATCCCAAAGGGCTTCACTTTTCTTTGGGTAGATCAGGTCCCCAGCAAGGGCATGTAGCATTTTCCGACTGTGAATTTGGGGGTCTTTTTTGTCTCCCTTTTTGAAAAATCTGTATCCTGGGTTATCCTCCCCGTTCGAATTGACAAATTATAGCATTTTCAATTGGAACTTTGGAAAATGGGGGGGTCAGGACCATGTGGCACCCCGGGCCCGATGGAGAAGGTACGTCAGGATACTGATTTTGCTGGGGTTTTTAACCCCAATATCCTTTGATGTTAGTGAGGCCCGAAAATACATCCCCGTACTTTGGAAACCTTTTGTTTTACGCCAAACCCCTTGGGGGTGCCCCAATGCCCTCCCGATGGCCTTGAAAGCATCCCCCCATTCAATGGTTCACACAGGGGGGGGCTGCTACGTGAGGGGCCCACTTTTTATCCCTTTATCACCTATACGGCACCCTTTAAGTAATGCAGGAAAACTGCTTTAAAAAATTCTTTGTAAGAGGTTTTTTTCAGACTGTCAGGGGTAAAAAATTTCCCCATATGTAAAAAAAACTGTCCCATGCATTCACACAGTTTTTCGGCGCTCCAAACAGCCCGGACAAGGGACTATATACGGTAAACCAACTAAAATTTGGGCTCCCCCTAAATCAAAACATCATATCTGGGAAAGAAAAAAAGGGAAAAAGTTTTAAAATATGTCAATTGCTGTACCCCATCAGTAGGTAAAAATGTACACACAGCCCGCTAAACCCCCCACCCAATACGCAGCCGCACAAACCCCCCCCTTTTCACTGCAAAAACCAAAAATTTACTCAAAAAAAACTGCACTGGGCCCCAAAATAGGCTTGAGAAAAAAAAAGATTAAAAGTTTAAATGAAAAAATTGGTGAAAAACCCATTTCTGCCGATTTTAACCCCTATTTTTTTATGAATTGGGGCTGGTTTTTTCAAAAACCCGGCGTGATAGAGTTTAAATTTAAAAATCAGATTCGGAGTTCAGCAGGGCGATTTTTCCCCATAAACAAACTTCATTTAGTCCAGAACCATATCTTCGATTTTTTTTTGTTTGACCCTTTAATTATAAGTGTAGGGGTTATGAAAGGGTTTTAAAAAAAAACCCCGGGAATAGATTTCACCAAAAAAGCAAAAGTATCGCTGAAAAAATCAGAAGGGGAAAAAAAATCCTTGGGGTGAAGGTGACCCAGACCTCCGACCTAGGGAAAAAATTTTGAGGGCCCGAAATTGGAAACTAATAGAGATTAGGGTTTATTACCAGGGCGGGTTTTTAAAAAAAGAAGTTGGGGAATTATTCTAAAGATTTTTCTGGGGTTAGTCAGGCCCCCCTAGACTTTTGCGGGTTTTGTTTTTTGGGCTCCCTATTAAAAGGATGGAATAGCCTTGTTAGAAACATTGCAGAGAAGGATGACCCAAAAAGATACAAGGGAAAGCTTTCTTTTGTTATTTAGAGGATAAATTTAAGTTATTAAAATTTCCCCTCACTCGAGGACGGGAGAGTTTAAAGGGGGGTCTGATAGAAGTTTTTTAAAATGGATAAAGGGGTTTAATAAAGGAAAAGGTAGGGAAAAATTCTTATGACTTTTAACCAGGGTAGAACAAGAAGTAACGGTTCCAAAACTGGAAAAGCGTTGTTTTTGATAGGAAATAGGGAAAAAAAGGGGTTTACAAATAAAGGGGGGGGGGGATGAAGGAAAGGGCTCAGTAGACAGGGTTAGTGCAGAAATCCCTTAGGGGGCTTCAAAAGGGGCTGGATAGGTTCATGGATGGGGGGTGGAAAAGGGGGATGTAGGTAGGGGTTAGGGGGACAGGGAAAAATAAAACCCCTGTGGCCTCGGGGGCCTTTGTAGCTTCCTTAATTTTTCTTATGTTCTTATGTCCTTTAAACTCCAAAAGAAAATAGCGCATGAAATTTTAAACGCCCGAAACCCCCAGTGGCATCTCAGACAACCAAACCCCCTTTGGGCCCCCCCGGGGCCCCCCCTATTTTCCCGTGACACTCACGTAAAAGGGCCCCATACACGATAAGGTTCGCATACCCATTGGCTCGACACTGAACGTCAAAGGCGGACGGACTTGTACTTATTCGACATGGGGATTGGCACATGGCACGCTCTCCGACAAACATAGGAAAGGCGGCCCATTGACCCTCAATGAGTGTGCAGTCATTGCGAACCAACATCACCTTCGGAGTTTCGCCCAGCCTGTTCCGGTAGTCCGCTGAACAGGGCCGAGCAACATGCAACATGCCCGACCCTTCGTGTACCCCAGGTTTTACGGAACCTACTCCGGGGTCGCCCCTAGCTGGCGCGGGTGCCATTTTTGGGAGCATTGCCCAGCGGCGCCCAGTGAGGCTCCACCGGACAAAGACACCGCTTAGGCACCCTACGTCCAGCAAGGTAGATTGTTCCTAAAAAGTGCACGCCCACACAGCGCCAGCGCTACACGGCCACACACTTCAACTCAGCAAAAGCCCGGACCCACATTCGGTGATTCTCTACTGACGGACAGCTATCCTAGACATAGGGTAATAAGGACACACGTATCACGCAACTCACATGTTAGCAGAAGTTTAGAGTCTTCGCTGAGACTACGCACAAAAGAGTCCTGGGATTTCAAGAGGGGGGATCCACCAGGAATCCCCTCCGGAAAAAGAACCAGTAAAAGGCTGAGAAGCAATGCACCATCCTCACTCCGAGTTGTGCGCGGGGAGTATTGCCAACCTCACAACTTACCCCAGTCCAGAGAAGCATGCCCTACCACCGGTTGGCGTTTACCGTGCCCCCCGGTGTGTCATCCCGGTTACGCCGACACACCCCATGGATGGGGCCAGATTGGTGCTTTGGGCCCCAAAACAAGGAGCGGCAGCGGTCAGATTTGTAGCAGGAGTGGGAAATATGTACCCACTCCGCACACTGACACCGGATTAGTGGAGCTGACGTCCCCCCATCGTTGCAAAACCATTACGGTCAGGGAGGTAGCCATTACTCTTGCGTGTCGTGCGGAGTGATAGCTACAGAGCTAACACTCGCCACTTAACACGCGGGATGAAATCTCTGCCGCCGTCCAAGACTGACGTTGCCCAGCGTTACCCCGTGGAGGTGACCATCCAGCAGCTTATGCCAATGCAACGTTATACATGATACTGTGTGTTCCAACAACAGTCACTGCGTTGCAAATGGACTCCGAAGAGCACTCGCTTCCTCAGAGACATAGCTGCAAGAGCAAATAAGCCCTCCCAGCAGGCTGACAAGGCCCCCTAGCAAGAGAGTCATAGTTACTCCCGCCGTAAATTCGTGGGTAGTGTACCAGTACATTAATAAATTAACAATGTACCCAGGTGTACGCATGACGAGAAGTTTATGAAAGAGCCTCCAGTAATTCACTCTGTCAAACGCCTTTCTGGCATCCAGGAAACACAGATAAACAGGTGAATTTCTGGAAGTGTAGTAATGAATGATATTCTTCAATGTCCACACACACATCTCAGTGCCAAGGCTTTTCTTATAGCTGAACTGATTGTCCAGTGTATACAGGTAGGCCTCAAGACGATGGAGCACCACTTTCTCCAGCACCTTGGACAGGGCGGCTGCTATGGCAATGAGCCTGTAATTGCCAGAGTTAGCAGGGTCCTCCACTTTGCTCTTAAGTAAAGGCACTATAAGCACTGCCAAGACCTGACTGGGTATGTACTGATGGCAGACACAGGCATTGATGAAGAGACAGAGCCAAGTAACCAGGCTGGGGGGCGCATACTTAAATGCCCCAGAAGGGAGCCCATCCATACCCAAAGCCTCACTGGAGGAGAGGCTTTGCAATACCCCTCTCATTTCCTCGTGGTCCACGCTGCGGAAACCCTGCAGCGACACACCACGCATCCCACCACGCAGGGCATTCTCACTCTCTTCGTCCCTCACACAGTTGAGAATGCCCTTGAAATGGTCTCCCCACATGGAGGCGATGCCCTCCTCCCCCACAGCGTGATCCACCCGTAGGGGAAGTGGCAATGATGTGCTGGTCAAAAAGTCCAAACTTAAGTTCATGAGGTCACAAAATTAAAAAGATCTTTTGGTCCACAATGCTTTTACTGTTAAGAATAGAGACACCACATTTGAATACAAGTTAGATTGGAATCTGGGACACTTCCACAGGGCTAAATGATCTTGACCTTGTATTTGATCTTAAGATAGGTAGGGTCAACTCATTGCTACACTCTGACATTAACCCCTTGAGACCCAGAACGTAATTTCTATTGTAATTTGACCACTATTAGAAAATTTTAATTAATGTAAGCAATATTTTATAGATATGACCTGTTTAGTATCCTTGTCCACTAGTTAATTTGGTATATTTAGTCACTTCGTAATTTTATGGCTAACAACAGACGATTTTATATAGCAAAGGAAAGATCTGGGCGTGAAGGGGTTAAGGCTGCAGGTGTGGGTTTACATTTTTCTAAGTCCCAATATTGATCGTCTAGTTCCATTTTCCGTTGAAATTATGGAGTTTTGTGTTTTTTACATCATTTTGCATGCCTATGTAATTTTCCGTACCTATATTATCGATAATACATAATAGCTAATTAATTCAGAAGAAAATGAAGAGTTTCAGTCAGGAAATTACATAACGTGGAACACAACACTGTGGAAGGAGGGGAGGCGATGGCTGAGTGGTTAGCGTCTGAAAGTGGCAAGATCGGTGTAACGAGTTCGAATCCCGCCAGATGCCATATACTTACGGCAATTGTCGAGTGGCCTAAGAATACCCACATGCTGCCCATTAACTCTACCTTCAATGGCGCGTGCATCGGAGGACACAAGGGTGCGGCATGAGCCTCTAATCAGTTTAATCACAGGCGCCACTATAAAATTCCTGCCTGCGCAACCACGGGTGAGGACCAACCATCAGAGCCTTCAAGTGAACCACCAGGGCCTACTATTCGAGCCCTAGAGGTCACTGCCTACAACGCTATAGGCCGAAGTGTAAAAATATATATTTTTTAATAATAATAATAGTAGAAATAACAATAATTAGTTTCACAGAATGGTGTTGAATTCAACTTGTAACGGAATAAAGTTGATAAAAACTAGTCGGCGGTTTCATGCAAGGATGCATGTTGACCTAAGATACACAGGAACATATGCCAGTAACACACTCAACAGTCCATGACCACCGTACAGAAATACGTAACTGCACCTCAAAAAATTTCCGTATTCTCCTACATTACAGTAAATATTTTCAAGAGACTAATACGAAGCTTCTACTGTTTTTAAATGTGACGACTGAGCCACCAGCTTTACCAAGGACAACATCCACCAAGCCCTGAACAGACGAGTCTCCTTCTGCGTCTAGAAAATATAAAGCGACAACCACAATCACCACTTCCGTAGCCACCCACTAGGGGGCGCGCCACATTTCCTACACCATGTATACTACACAGCACATCTCCTACAAATTTAGCCGATTTTAGAGTAGTGACATACTTCCTACAGAGATACAGCATATCTCCTACACACAGTAGTTGTAGGAGATATGCCTGACACTTGTTTTTGTGTAGGAAATATGACCGGCAATGTGTAGGAGCTGTGACAGTATGTAAATATGTGCATCTGTGTTGAATGCAACGCAGGTACAGTTTGTTGTTCCTAGCCACATTTCGGAGTTACCGGAATCCAGAGTTGTCTTTGTAAATCACTGCGTTGAAGGGGATGTTCCCCTCAATATTATGCATGCTTGGTCCGGGAACAGTGGAGTACAAGGCTCCGAAATGCCGTCTGTACCGACGAATGGAGAAAAACCTAAACTCGACTCTAGTCTGAATGTGAACGATACTTGTCTCTCTGTTTTGGTTGCTCCATAATACTGCGCAGCAAGGACATATAACAAGCTAAGTACCTGTTGAATGGTCAAGGTTATCAGGAGTGTACACTAGTGAGCCAGAAGCACCGAGTACGGAGGCGCCCCACTAAGGGAGTGTAGGAGATACGATGTATCCTTGTAGGAAATATGTCACTACTCTCAAAACTGCTAAATTTGTAGGAGGGTTTTGTGTAGGAAATGTGCTGGATACTGGTTTTGGTGTAGGAAATATGACAGTCTATGTGTAGGATATATGGCAGTACTCCAACTATTGTATGTTTGTAGGAGATGTGACTACGCCCCACCCACTATACAACACGTCGCCAACAGCACCGTCACCACTAAGCTTTAATGACCACCATTACCATAACCCTCGTCACAATTACCATAAACAACAAGCTATCAAAAACACGACTACCCTGTATAGCCCCTACTCCCCATTCTCCTCCAGCACCATCAGCACCATCACCATCTCTAACACAGGTTGTCGTGGAATTTGTAAATTTAATTATATCCGTATGTATGTTGCCTCCGTGGTGTAGTGGCTAGCGCGCCTATATACGAATCTGCGGGCACTGGCTCGAATCCGGGCCAGGGCAAGTCGGCGGCAGCCCACATATCAGTTGATCCTCCCTTTCGGGGTTGATAAATGTGTACCGGGGGAACCTGGGGAAGGTAACTGTGGTAACTCGGATGTCACACTAGCCCTCTATCCCGGGGTAGCGGGTTGTCACCCACCACAGGCTCAAAGGCTAATGCGTCGGAGATGAGCCCCGAGGGCACGCGCAGCATAGCGTATGTCTACTACATATTGACCTTACCATATAGGCATATGTGGCGTATAAGATAGGGAACACAGCCAATACTGGTAATTTTATACCGCCTTTCATTATAGCTCGCTGTCACCGCCGACACCATCACCTCCACTTCCGCCAACGCTTATGCTTGAAGTATAGTGGTGCAAGGCAATTAGTCATTTTGGATACAACATGAATGATAGGGGATTGATTAATGAAATAAATTATACATAGAAAATAGTTATGTTACTTTAGTGCATGCGTGCGGCTGCCTGCTGCCTGCCTGCCTGCTTCCATATCAGTGCGTGTGTGTGTTATCACCCATGGTCGTCCACGCGAGCTGGCAGCGATCACTCATATTGACCTCTCAGTCCCAGCTTGTAGTTCATTATTACCGTCTTGGGCAATGCGGGAACCACACACCAACATAATATATCCCCTTGCTCAAGGGGGACAGTCACCGCCCGAATTTCCAGTATCAATATCCCCGAACGAGCGGGGTCGATCGACGCCGGCACAGAATGATGCCTGGCGCCTAACAACAATGAGCCACACGGAGGATGTGTTGTGAATAAATATATACATAGAAAATAGTTATGTTACTTTTAGTGCATGCGTGCGTGCCTGCCTGCCTGCCTGCCTGCCTGTCTTCCCATATCAGTGCGTGTGTGTGTTATTCACCCATGGTCTTGTCCACGCGAGCTGGCACGCGATCGCCAGTTTCACCCTCTCAGTGCGAGCTTGTAGTTCATTATTACCGATCTTTGGGCAATGCTGGGACCTCACACACCACACATATATATCCCCTTGCTCAAGGGGGACAGTACCGCCCGAATTTCACAGTGGAAATATCCCCGGGAATGAGCGGGGTCGGGGATCGAACGCCGGACCACAGAATGATGCCGGGCGCCCTAACCAACTGAGCCACACGGACGGTATGTGTGTGTGTGTGTGTGTGTGTGTGTGTGTGTGTGTGTGTGTGTGTGTGCGCTGCACCCCATCCAACTAATTATAATCATGATATTAATTTCACATTTATTTTCGTTGTCAACCGTGTCAACCTGCTGGTGTTGACGAGAAAGAGGCCACAGAGAACGCCCTTTGTTTTATCCCAGACAGGGGGTCTGCATGGTCTGACTTTGTACCAGGTTAAAATTGTTCCGTCTGAGTTCATCACCTTTAATATTTTCTTCCATCCATTCATGGTGAATTAAAGAGATGGAAACTATTGTGGGATTGTGGGCACGAGGCCACGTGCAGCATAGCGTATGTCCCCATATTTACCTGTTATTGTTATACCTTAATTGTTACCATTATTTATTGTTTATCGCCACTGTTTAGCACAGTATTTCCCAACCTGGGGGAAATTTCCCCCTGGGGGGAAATTTCAGGATTCTAAGTGAGAAATTTATTCTGAAGGACATCTAAATTACTAGCATTCAGTCGACAGAAAAAAAAGTTTTTGAATGCGGCTATTGACTTTTCTTCAGGTATATACAGAATATACAGATATACGGGATAGTGTCGATATACTTGTGTTATTAAGCAAGTACATTTTGTGTATTGGCTACTTTTTTCCTTGAAGGGGGAAATCCGGATGGTTGAACTGGTTGAAGGGGGAAACGACAGAAAAAAGGTTGGGAACCACTGGTTTAGCATGTCCAGGCACCAACCAACCTACCAACATCAGCGACGCACTGATACAGGGTATAACATAAGGAAATATACCTAGGAAACAATGTATTGAGGCCAGAAATAGAGCTAATAGAGTATTAGGATTCATTACCAGAAGTGTTAAAAGTAGAAGTGCGGAAGTTATTCTAAAGCTTTATCTGGCTCTAGTCAGGCCTCACCTAGACTATGCGGTTCAGTTTTGGTCTCCATATTACAGGATGGATATAGTGTTGTTAGAAACAGTGCAGAGAAGGATGACCAAAATTATACAAAGGATGCGTAACTTTAGTTATGAGAGGAGATTGAAGTTATTAAAATTACACTCACTCGAGAGACGCAGAGTAAGGGGCAATATGATAGAAGTTTTTAAGTGGATAAAGGGATTTAATAAAGGAGAGGTAGGAAAAGTTCTTACGGCTTTTAACCAGGGTAGAACAAGAAGTAACGGATTCAAGCTGGAAAAGCGTAGATTTAGAAAGGAAATAGAGAAAAACTGGTTCACAAATAGGGTGGTGAACGAATGGAATGGTCTCAGTAGACAGGTAGTTAGTGCGGAGTCATTAGGGAGCTTTAAAGAGGAGCTGGATAGGTTCATGGATGGGGATGAAAGGTGGATGTAGGTAGTGTTAGGTGACAGGAACTACCACGTGTAGGCCTCGCGGCCTCTTGTAGCTTCCTTATTTTCTTATGTTCTTATGTCCTTATGTAACATTACGTATTCTGGCTCTCCAAACCCAGAAATCTTTAAAAGGAATAATTGGTAGTGACGATTTTATAGGACGCTTACCAAGTCGGAGATTTGTTTTTGGTTCAAAAGAGTACCAAATGACAGTGGAACTGACCTACAACAAGTGCTCGCGTCAAGACAGTCTTCTGAAGCTGGTGTCAATCCGTCGCTGTTTACCAAATAGTTGCTCATCAGGCAAAATAGTACAAGCTACATATGCAATATCACCATGTTTGTATTGCACTTCTTTCATTGTAGTATAGGAACACATAAAATGGCTGCCTTCATGTCCTTCCTGAACCCTTGGAGGTCTGAGATTGTTGGGTCAATTTTGGGAGATTTGGAGGTATGGAGGCACGTCTTTTTCATTGTCTCGCGAACTTCCTTCCTCCAATTCAAAGTATTAAGGTCACGGTATTCTTAAACAATGATGCCTCATTCAATCTTTGTGCCCTTTTCGTGCCTTCCAGACATAAGTATCAACTAAGGTTTACCACGCAGGCGTTAAGATGGCTTGCTGGCGTGATGGCTCATACGGGCAATATTCGTGGAAATTCCTGCTGGTTTACCGTGGTGCTCTTGATACAATAGTGACCGTAAAAACACTATATCATGCTGTGGTTTCTTGCTATCTGCTGGTGTGGACAACCGCAATTCATAACTGGGCGCATTGGCTGGCAGTCATAACCAGGCCTCCAGGAAAAAGTTTTGATGATAAATACAGACAAAAAAAAGACATTGTAGTCAAAGATCAAAGGGGTTATTATTCATTTCGTAAATGGACGCATACTAGCGTCCGATGCCAGGGAAGAGGCAATTATTTTAGTATCAAAGTCGCCCGCAGAATTTAATTTAGGTGTGCGTGTGTGTGTGTGTGTGTGTGTCAGTGTGCGTGTGTGTGTGTGTGTGTGTGTGTGTGTGTGAGAGTGTGTGTGTGTGTGTGTGAGTGTGTGTGTGTTTGTGTGCGTGTAAGCTTGAGGCAGCATTACTTGTGGTGCGAAAAGATCTCTTTCACTGGTCAATGGATACAATGATGAAGTCGCCAGTTTAGTTCTCCTGGTTTTCTTCTCCGCTGTATTTTGTATATTTACATGTCTGCGTATCAAAGAGGGTGTGTGACCGTACGGTGTGTAATGTTATTTTTTTTTCTCTCTCTCTCTCTCTCTCTCTCTCTCTCTCTCTCTCTCTCTCTCTCTCTCTCTCTCTCTCTCTCTCTCTCTCTCTCTCTCTCTCTCTCTCCTCTCTCTCTCTCTCTCTCTCTCTCTCTCTCTCTCTCTCTCTCTCTCAAACACTGAGGGACAAAATAACCCTAACATTAACGGTGCTTTGCCCCCTTCCAGCCCCCTTCTCCCTCACTCCAAGCACGATAAGCGGCCTTCCATAAATATTACTTATATTATTATAAAAATAGCCTCAAGTGGTGCCAGACGTGGCGCTTGTATTTCTAACAATAACATAAGCAAAGAAAATGCTACCTGCAAAAGTTATGCTACCTGACCGAGAGAGAGAGAGAGTGTGTGTGTGTGTGCAGTTGTTAGCCTGGTAGTGGTGAGGATGGTGTTGGCTGCGGCAGGAAATGCATTAGCAAGGTATGTTTAAATATGTGTGTATGTGTGTATTCATCTATTTGTATTTTACAGGGCCTGAGCTTCACTCGTATGGCCCCGTCTCCATATCAACATTCTTTTATCCAATACTTTTGCTTTTCTTTTCAATTACAGCACCTGAACACTTGCATTCTATCATTATCAACATTTCACCCTTTATCTAAATGTTACGATATCTCTCTCTCTCTCTCTCTCTCTCTCTCTCTCTCTCTCTCTCTCTCTCTCTCTCTCTCTCTCTCTCTCTCTCTCTCTCTCTCTCTCTCTCTCTCTCTCAAACAAAATTATGGTAAAACATCACTGTTGCGCCTATTTCCAAAAAATGACATCTTGAAAAATCAGGAATAAGTATCACGTTTCCACTCACGTAACTAATAATTTCTCTTTGAATTCTCAATGCAAATATGTTTGTTGCTCATGACATGACTCTTGATATGCATCTTGATATCTAATCCTCACTACCTGTTCATCAATCACTATCGCTACACGTATCATAAATCTTAAATACATTCAGAATGCACTAACCAATCTTATAATCATTTATACATTAATACATACATACTTCGTCACTGCCTACGTCTAGCCCTCTTGCCTACTCATTATCAACCATTTTTCCACGTCCATCCTTTTCACTATGTTTCAAAGATTGTTTGACTTATAAGCTGACTTACTGACTTATAACCTTTCCATCACTAAGGCAGGACAAGGCGTAGCGCAATGTTTCCTGAGCGGGACCAGCGGATAAGGCCACCCACAACTAGAACAATATTATGCTGCTGCTCCACTATCGAAATTTGATCCTTTTTGAGTACGATTTTTTTCAGATAAGTTTTTGATGTGTTCATGAGATAGTCTGTTGCTAGTTTTCGGCAGAAATCTCTAAGTTTTTTTAACTAGGGGCGTGGGGAGTATATACATTTTTTTAACCCTAAAACAAGAGCCAGATTAATTGAAAACACATTAAAAAAATTGAATAAAAGTCATGTCCTCGAAAAGCGTGGTTCCCAATAACAAAAATTGACCAGAATGAAAATAAAAATAAAGAAAAAGAGAAATGAAGATAAATGCCAAGCATCATAACCATGTACAAACTAGATGCTACTTCGCCGGATCAGCATGAGGCGGCGACGGCGGCTGAAAACCTCATCATTCCTTCCTCAAGTAATTACTTCTTCCTCCTCCTATCCTTCCTCCAATCTGTAGATCCCACAACCTAGTACACAGCTAACCTTCTCCCTAATATCACAGCTTGAATATTGCCCTTTACCTTCAGAAGTCTGTGCAAAAACCGTAAATATATTCTAAAATCTTCCCCCGCGTGGCATGCCCCCGCTTGAGGCATCCCGTCACACCTTTTATTAAGGCCCGTCTACACTATCAGTGGGCACCTGTGGTTTTGGAGCATGGTAACGGCGAGTACCCGGAAAATGATAGTGTAGACGCAACCAACTGAAGCACCAGCCCTGACCGAGGCAGTTCATGAGCGAGCTAAAATTCGGGCGTGGCCACGTGTAAGCTACATCCCCGGCAGTGTTACCAGATGCACAGAAACGTCTGCGTTGAACTAGACAGTTAATCTCCATGCCAGACGTTCCGGTGTATGGGTTATACAGTGTGAAATTAGTAGAACGTTGATAGTTATGGAGCATACGTTCTGCAAATCCCTGGGATGTAGCTGGTACGTATGTACGATGTACCGTATTATTCCACAGGGTTGATAATGGCTCATGTTATCTGGCACAACTGCACGCCAGTACCTATCGCTCAACCAACACGGCCAGCAGCTACCCGCACACTGGATAGGGGAGAACGTAGGGGACTCAGTACAGTGTAAACGGGCAAACTGCTGGTCGGTGGTCTATGCCATCCTTCACCACCATCCCTCAAAACTGCTGAGTTGCGTGCTCGAGCACCATAGGTGGCCACTGATAGTGTAAACGGCCCTTAAACTTCCACTCCTGCCACATTCACACTTACCTTACCTATCTATTTGTTGCTGATTCTACGCGTCCCTGCCAATACAATATAAGCAAGAAGAAGTTGCGGTGAATGACTCTTGGCACTGTAACGCGAAGGAATTTTAGTCACAGATACGCTCACACAA
>JACEEZ010005702.1:262500-290000 GCA_016584305.1 Chionoecetes opilio | reverse complement strand
TACACGATATTTATGATACTGTTAACAACATTACAACCATATTTTATCAATGTGTTCCCATATATCAAAACTAAGACTTTAAAAAAAAAAAAAAAATCAGAACAGATTTGTGTACGATATTTGATTTTGTGTGTCCTAAAGTTTCGTGAAAATCGTGCCAAAAATAAAAGCAGAGATTAATTTTATGTTCATTTTATACTAGTTTTGAGAAAAACGCGTTTGAAGTTTTGCTAAAGTTTCTGCGCTCCAGTGAAGGTACTATACTGTCAATGCTACTTTCATATGAATTTTATGGGATCAGTAATCACATATCAATGCATGCATAAAAGGATCTGCACCTTGTCCCCCCTTATAAAGGTATTAATTAATCGCTCAAAGCCGAGGGTGTCAGGGCGCGCCACGCCCCTCATTGTTGCAAGGTTCGATCAAAATTCACCAGGTGCATAGCTTTCGGTTGGAATTCCTTTGTCTGTTTTCCTCTTCTTGTTTATTGTCTTCGGTGTAATTCTTCTCTTTTCTCTCTTTTTTTAGTCCTTTTTGGATGTATACATTGGTTCCAAAAAATTTTGTGAACAGGTTGCACTTTTCATATCCAAAAATGTGTTCCAGAATTATTACCTGGGTAACAAACTTCACCCTGAAGATTGCTGTTGTTGTTTTTTAAGGGCTTAGTTTTTATATATGGGAAAATTATTAAAAAAAAAAAAATTTTTTTTTTTTTTTTTTTACAAGTTTTGAAAGTTTAAATGCCCCTCGCTATGGGCATTTTAAAAAATGTCCGACTGAAAAAAATTCCACCATTCGAAAGCCAAAGGATAGGGTGTTGCCATAGGCATAGACCATATAACTCAAATTCGTATATTAAATTTTTTTTTTCATATTTTCACGGCGGACTCTCCCCTTAAGCACAAAAAATGTAACTAATATATAGAAATAAAATCTAATTCAAAACTTCTATAAGTATCGTGAAATGAAATATGAAACTAAAGACGGGAAAACAAACAAACTATCAATGATCTTTTAATGATAATGATAATGTTAATAATTAAAATTAAAATTAATGAGAATTGTAATAACAATCATGATTGTAATGATAACGATAACAATAATGGTACAGAAATAAAGCAAATCTACAGTAAAGGATGGAGAAGGTCAGTCTTAATATAAAGGTATTATACGACATACCTCATGTCGTGGGAAAAAACTAATTCTCAGCAAGAAAGAGGGATGGAAACTTCCATCTTCCCCTGACATAAATTGTGGGTCTCCTACACTGCAGCTGGGGAGGTCTCGAAACTCGCTTCATAAGGGTTCGTATTTACGATCTGTCTCTTAGCTTGTTTTCGGAGCAAGGTACCGAAGCTGTGCTCGAAAACTGATCGTGTAAACAGGACTACTGAACCATCTACCCTTCCCGGGCAGTTAAGCGCAGGAGCTGAATAGTTACGTGGCCACCTACGCGGGTCCCTGCCACACCACGCGCGCGCCCGTTCACAGCATCGATGGACGCTTTGCCGTTGCAAGCATCCCCTACACCAGTGACCCTCAGATGTCAAGACCACCCTGTGAGTGGACAAATACTTTGACTCTACAGCTTATTGAACTATATATATAGGGACATGCCTTGTTTATGGTAGGTCAAAAGTGATATATACAAAAATAAACACGAAAAATTTAAGCTTGTGGGGGAACTGTTTTGCACTTGTGAAAACTGTAGATCCTAAGTGCCCACTGGATATTGTGAAGAAGAAAAAACACACTACGCAGTCAATATAGAAAATACATGAAAATTATAACTGCATCTAAGAAGTAAGGTGCTAGTGCATACGAAGTATAGGTACCAAATTTATGGTGCTTAACACGAGCTTGGGTTCCTGGATGACGGAGAAACGCAAAGTGAAGCCACGACAACCATGTGTCCTCTGGAGGTGGTGAGTTCCCGTGTTCCCTCTGTTTTACACATCATAATTATGTACTGCAGTCATGATATTTGGTACCCACCCGCCCACTTATAACATTATAGAGTGTGATATTCAAAAGGTTTACCTTTCTCCGATGGTGAGCCAGCTCCGTATAGTCACCCTGTCCGCTGAACAGTGGCAAAGCCGTCTGTATCTACATAGAGACGGCTTTGTCAGTGGTCAGCACCATGCTCCGACCCCATACCGCGACACTGATCACAAGCGTGCTCCAACACCATACTTGAACACTGATCGTGTATAATGTATGTCAGGGGTGGGCAAACTTTTCAGTGCAAGGGCCACATTCAGAAATTCACAATTTTAAAGGGCCGCATAGTATATTAAGTAAAATAGTTAATATTTAAAATAGCCAAAAGAAAAGGTTTTTAAAGAAAAAAAAAAGCAATACATTTTTTTTTAATTAATATTTTAAAGTAGAAACTAAACATGAAACACATTTATTTGAAAAACAAAGTAACTCAGTAAGTAACAGAACAATGTCAATGAGAATGATGCATCTGACTGCAGTCATTTACCAGTTTGTTAAAATTAGGTGTCAAGATGCTTGTGCTGATCCTTAACACTGACTGAAGATTTGAGTGTGTGAGAAGTGATATGTTCTTTGACTTTTTAACTTTCATTATAGCGAAAGTCTGCTCACAAATGTAAGTTGATGCAAACAACACAAACATCTTTCTTGCAAATTTCTTTAGATTTTGAAACTTTTCTGAGTACAGAGATGCATAAAACTCGACCAGTGGTTTACTTTCAAACATCCTCTTTAAAGAGTTGTCGGCTTGCAAAACAATCAGTTCCATCTGCAGTTCTTCAGTAGCTGTTTCAATGTCACAGGCAAAAGGTGAGCTGAGCAAATCGAACTGTCCTTCAATTGCCTTGAAATCAGCAAATCTTCTGATAAATTCCTCTTTTAAAGCCATCAACTGGGAACTGTACTTGTCTGATAATGCTTGTGTAACCGCTCGTGTTTTCAACAGAGGAAAATGAACAAAGTTTTGCTCATTCAGCTGCTTGGCAAAAAGTTTAAGTTTCGATTGAAAGACTTTCACTTCCAGGTACAATTCATGAGCAAATACACCTTTGCCTTGTAGTTTTGTGTTTAGCTCATTCAGCTTTTGCATTATGTCCACAGCAAATGCAAAATCACAAACCCATTCGTCACTCTCCATTTCCTTTGAAAAGTCACAAGAGATGTCTTTCATATTGAAAAACATGACAATCTCTGCTTTGAGGTCCCACACCCTATTTAGTACTTTTCCCATGCTTAACCAGCGGACATTTGTGTGGTACAGCACATCAGTAAAATCTGCCTCGATGTCTTCCAAGAAACTTCGGAATTGCCTGTGTTTCAGTCCCCGTGCTCTTATTGAATTCACTGCACGCACCACTGGATCCATAACATGTTTGAGTTTTAAAGAAGACTTACAGAGGCTTTCTTGATGTATGATGCAATGAAAAGACAACGCACTGTGCAGTGGAAAATCTTCTTTGATTTTATCATTCATCAACTTCACAAGGCCTGAATGTTTACCTGTGAGTGAAGGAGCACCATCAGTTGTAATACTTGCCAGTTTATCCAGGCTTAATCCAGACCTGATTAGACTGTTAATGACACTGTTGTACATATCTTTTTCCAGTAACTGTGTCTTTGAGAGACTCCATAGATAACAATTCCTCTGTAATCTCAAAGTTTTGTCAATTCCTCTGATGTAAATGAGTAACTGAGCAGTATCCTGAATATCAGTACTCGCATCTAAAGCAATAGAAAACCACTGAAAACTATCACTGGCTGTTAACAGCTGTTCTTTAATATTCACTGCAATTGCATCTATGCGACGAACAATAGTTCTTCGTGACAAGAGATATGGCTTCTACTTTTGACTTAACTTCAGGACACACAACACTGACAGCATCAACCATGCAATCTTTAATAAATTCTGCTTCTGCAAATGACTTGTTTTGCTTTGCAATTTTATTGGCCAATACAAAACTTGCCTTTGTCGCATTCCTTTGTAAAGATGAAGTTTTCTCAAACACAGTTTGCTGTTGCTTCAAACTTTTTACCGGATCAGTTGCTTTCTTTTGCAGTTCTTGCTTTGATAAATTGTGTCCAAAGTTAGCGTGCTTGGTTTGAAAGTGCCGTTTCAAATTGTATTCCTTGAACACAGCAACTGTTTCATGACAAATCAAACATACGGCTTTAACTCCAACGTCAGTAAAGAAATACATTTCAGTCCACTCTGTTAAAAACACGGCATTCGTCTTCAATTTTTCGCTTTTTAGATAGCTTCGAACAACTCATTTTGGGTAAAGTTTGTAAGATAATAAAAGCTAATCTGAAATAAAATGTCCCACTTTTTTTTATTTACTAAAAGCTTGTATATGAAGAGCTTATAACGGGCACGTCTTATCTCTTTGGCATCTGCCAGGACACTATAGTGTATAAGACTCGCGAGTCACTCGTTCAAATCGAACGACTCCTTTCACTGAATCGGGTGTATCGAGACTCGCGAGTCACTCGTTCAAATCGAACGACTCCTTTCACTGAATCGGGTGAATCATCATTTCTATTAACTCGTTCATTAGAATTTGTTTAATTCCTATTTCCTAGCATCATAAAAACTCGAGTCACTAAATAGAATCGAGTTTTCCTGCTCTACAGGACAATGAAATGAAAGCCAATATAATAATTTGCTCTGTAACAAAGTTGCCAGATTAGCCATTTGCGGGTAACGTGTTAATGTTCCACAATATTATTTGGCGTTGCGTGGTAACTTTTTTTCTTCAATTTTACCAACATTTTGTCCCCAAATAACGTGAGTATATAACTTGATCTTGGCGGGCCGCATGAAAACCTTTGGCGGGCCGCAAGCGGCCCGCGGGCCGTAGTTTGCCCACCCCTGCTGTATGCGAACCCTTACTGGTGTAGTGATAGCACGTTCGCCTCGTCCGTGAGAGAGCCCGGGTTCAATTCCCCGGTCGTCCACGATACCCTTAGGCAAGGTACCTTTACGGTAGTCTGTTCGTACCTAGAACGGAAATAGGTATCCATATATAAGAACTGTTGGCGCCCGCTTTCTGGGAAAAGGATGTAAGTGCCAAACATATTGTATGTCTGGCGTAATGACCCTGGCAGTCGATAGCCATAAAGACAAAACCTTTTTTTTGGGGGGGGGCTTCGTTCAATATCCCTGAGATCTACAGTTCACTCCAACGCTAAATCCTACTGCACAACTACCAATGGACGTCCACATTTTTATCAGCTTTTGCTGGAAATTAAGAACGCAATAGTACAGTGTGGTATATATACAGTCACATGACTAGAAGTAACACTTGCTAGCGAATGTTATTCATGCCTCATTACTTGTAAAATACGCAAACTTAGAAAATGCATGTTAAAACTTGCCGTCCCTTAGACTGCATCAACTCCACGACGGTTCGAGTATACAGTATTTCATTTGAGGCCAATGTTGAAAAACACTTTAAAATTGGTTCTGTATTTTCATCCCCGCCAAGCAAGGCCTCGCAACACACGGTTTACGTAGTGTGTATATTGGAATCTGACTATTAAATTATAATTACTATGAATTTTCATTATCGTTATTATCATGATTATAATTTTTATTAAAATTATCAATCGCTCTGTCGGATCGGTCACACTGAGATATCGTATGAAACTGTTCAAAGATTGTTTCAACCCCATTTATTTTCTTTCTCCTTTACTTTACTAAACAAAACCGTAATACATCTCGCCCCGTGTTTTCGTCGCATATTGAGTGGGAGTGAGCAGCGTCTGCAGGAGGGTGGCGCTGCCTTCCACCGTGTCCGGGTGCGAGTTCATCACAATATCCCAGGTGAAAAAATATATATGGTGACATTTTCTTGAGCAGAGGCGCATTGTGCGGGGCGGGAGTCGTGTTGCTGCTGACTCACGACACTGGGCTAGAATAATTACATATGTGCTTACGGGAATAAGGCTACATCCTCTTTTTTATATATATTCTCTCTCTCTCTCTCTCTCTCTCTCTCTCTCTCTCTCTCTCTTGCTCTCTCTCTCTCTCCTCTCTCTCTCTCTCTCTCTCTCTCCTCTCTCTCCTCTCTCTCTCTCTCTCTCTCTCTCTCTCTCTCTCTCTCTCTCCTCTCTCTCTCTCTCTCTCTCTCTCTCTCTCTCTTCTCTCTCTCTCTCTCTCTCTCTCTCTCTCTCTCTCTCTCTCTCTCTCTCTCTCTCTCTCTCTCCTGTATACTTCATTATTCAGAGAGGCTTGGTGGTGGTTGCTTTCCGTCTCTTTTTCAGCTTCCTCTCTGTCTTGGACGGGCTGTCAAGTCGAGCGTCGCCCGAGTTGATTAGACGAATTCTGTGGTTCACGTGGCAATGTAGCGACTGACACACACACACACCGTCCGATGGTCAAGTGGATAGCGCTGGCCTGCTATTCTGTGGTAGCCGGTGCGAATCCTCACTGCTCCCGCTTAGTGAATAATTCACCAAGTGAATCCTCACTGCTCACTGCACTGCTTAACTGAATAATTATGGCGGTTACTGTCTCCCTTGAGCAAGGGGATGGGTGTGTGTGATGTGTGAAGTCCCAGCATTACCCTAAGATCGGTAATAATGAGCTCCAAGCTCGCACCAGGAGGGTGAAACTGGCGATCGCAAGTCCGACTCGCGTGGACAAGACCATGAGTGAATGACACACACAGTCACACACACACACATACACACACAAACACTCACACACAGCCTATGTGATCCGATTGGAAACATCTCTGCCTGCTGTTCAAAATATCTCAAATTAAAGACTCGCTTATATCTGATTCCAAACACAGGTTGTTACTGTCCCCCATGAACACGGGGATGGGGGGGGGGGTGTAGTGTAGTGTATGAGGTATTAGCCTTACCCATATATCTGTCTTTGTTCGCTAATCTGTCTCTAAGCTCATTCCGGCGGATAATCTTTACGGTAGCCTGTTCGTACCTAGAACTGAAATAGGTAGTACCATATATAAGAACGGTTGGTGCCCGCGTTCTAGGGAAAGGATATAAGTGGCAATAATGTTATACGTCTGACTGAATAACCCTGGCAGTCAAAAGCCACCAAGCCAAAGCTTTCTTTGAGCGGGAAAAATCTGGCGATCGCGAGTCCAGTGCGCGAGATGAACACCGTGGGTGAACACACACACACACACAAATACATAGGGAACTCCGTAGTGTAAGGGTTAGCACGCTCGGCTCACAACCGAGAAGTCCCGGGTTCGATCCCCGGGCGGAGCGAAGACAGACGGGCGGTTTTCTTAAAACCCAAGCCCCTGTCCACCCAGCAGTGAATGGGTACCGGGTGTTAGCCGGGGGTTTGTGACCCGCCTCCCGGGGTGGTGGCTTCGGCCAACACTAAAGATGAATGAGAAAAATAAATGTTGATATGGAGACGGGGCCATACGAGCGTTGCTCTGGCCCTGTAAAATACAACTAAATGAATACAACTAGATGAATACACACACACACACACACACACACACACACCAGAGGCGGGCGCTGCATACGAAAATCCACTTCCGCAAACGCACTTACGCACACCCTATCCCTTACTTTCCGCAAACGCAAATCCTCAAATTTCTTGGAAATGTTCATTTCCGCAACCGCAAGTCCACAAATCCGCAAACCAATTTCTTGATATTTTCACAGCAAAAAATGCAAAAACAAAGATAAAGCACTTTGTAATTAGTGCTGCAACTTTTTCAGCTGAGGTGGGGTCAAGGGTGCACAGCAGTACCACATTATCTATCATACCTAGATATGTTCATATATGTCTGAATAACATGAAATGGCATGATAGCCCTTGCAAAACCTTGTGCGAGCTGAGAAATCAACACATATACTCGTGTACAGTCGACAGGCTAAAATCCCGCGCGTCAGTTTCAGTCACTTGGAAGGCTCTACTGCCACAACCATTAAGGCTAGTGCACTGCTGAAGGTCTCAAAATGAAGCCAGATAAAGTTTTTATAGATTGGTGGTAACAAAAATACTATAGGTTGTAA
This sequence comes from Chionoecetes opilio, assembly GCA_016584305.1. Classification (NCBI taxonomy): domain Eukaryota; kingdom Metazoa; phylum Arthropoda; class Malacostraca; order Decapoda; family Majidae; genus Chionoecetes; species Chionoecetes opilio. The sequence goes on along the minus strand of JACEEZ010005702.1, from coordinate 281,984 downwards.
ATTAAGGAAATCACAGTTACCATAACTTATCAGATATAAAAAATTTGACGTTTTGGAAAATGTATTTCCTTTTTTTGATAGGAAATATTATTTATAGCTATTTCGTTCACTTAAAATTGAAGAAAGGTAAATAATCAAGCTTTCCAATGCAGCAAACCGTAGTTCGTTACCGCTTTTTCAAAGCTAGTAAGGACAAATTTTTTTTTTTTTTTTTAAGAAAATGGGTGTGCGCCACCGTGACCATGGACTCTGCTCTGTGACCTTGGCCACTGCTGCTTAAATTTTATTTTCAAATAAGGTTTCTTCTTTCCCAAAGTAACACCAGGTCACTACAAATAAATGAAAACAACCGTATCATAAATGCAATAACTCAAGTAGGTATCTTATTTTCTCTCAATTTTCTCTGTATTTCGTAATCTATAATATATATATATATATATATATATATATATAATTTCGTTATCTATAATAATATAAGCGAAAGTGTGTCTGTCTGTCTGTCTGTCTGTCTGTCTGTCTGTCTGTCTGTGTGTGTGTGTGTGTGGTATAGGTTCCGCCCCCCGTGGCGCAATCACCTCATATGGCACATTTTTGGAACCGGGTTGACCAGGGGAAGGTCATAAGCCCAATTATGAAATGATTCGATCACTTTTTTTTTCCTTTTTTTTTTAGCAGCCTATTAGCGATAATTGTGAAAAAAAAAGTGGGTTGCGAGAATTGAGGAAACCTTGATGTAGGGTGATGGGTAATGGGTGAGTGAATGGGTGGGGTGATGGGTAATGGGTGTGGGGTGATGGGTGAGTGAATGGGTGGGGGGTGATGGGTTGGGGGTGATGGGTGATGGGTGAGGGAATAGGTAGGGGGTAATGGGTAATGGTAAATATAAGCGAAAGTGTGTCTGTCTGTCTGTCTGTCTGTATGTTGTGGTGTGTATGTGTGTGTGTCTGGTATAGGTTCCGCCCCCCATGGCGCAATCACCTCATATGGCACATTTTTGGAACCGGGTTGACCAGGGGAAGGTTTTAAGCCCAATTATGAGATGATCCGATCACTTTTTTTTTTTTTTTAGCAGCCTATTAGCGATAATCGTGAAAAAAAAAGTGGGTTGCGAGAATTGAGGAAACCTTGATGTAGGGTGATGGGTAATGGTGAGTGAATGGGTGGGGTGATGGGTAATGGGTGTGGGGTGATGGGTGAGTGAATGGGTGGGGGTGATGGGTTGGGGGTGATGGGTGAGGGAATAGGTGGGGGGTGATGGGTAATGGGTGAGTGAATGGGTGTGTGGTGATGGGTAATGGGTGAGTGAATGGGTGGGGGGTGATGGGTAATGGGTGAGTGAATGGGTGGGGGGTGATGGGTAATGGGTGAGTGAATGGGTGGGGGGAATACATACATTTCTACATCCATGATTTCAGGAAAGTTAGAAGGGGCTACCTGGAGAGTCCGTGTTTGGTGGGCCGAAGGCCCACCAAACACAGGTGGTGGGCCGAAGGCCCACCACCAATAGCCCTCCGCAGGAGCTAGCCAAAAAGTCCGCCCGGAGGGCGGCTTTGCGGCTAGTTCTAAATAAAAATACATTCATATAATGTTAAAGGATATCAAATTGGTCATAAAGTAGTTCTTGGATAACAAAAAAAAAACATTTGATATTTGATTGTGTAAACCTATACAGTTACATTAAACAGAGTGATACTAATTAAAAAAAATAGAAATATTAATTCATTTTATGTACAGTCTCCTCCCAAAAGAATATCGGCATGGCTCACTAGGTGCTGCTGGAGTTGGATCGAAACATACTGGTTTCTTGGCAATGCCCCAGAATTATACGTTCATTTTTGTCAGTTTTCGCTTGATTTAAAGCCGATATTTTTTTGGGACACTGTACATGATGACCAAGGTAACATACGTGTAGAGTAAATCATATAAACACCAAATGTTTCTTGGCAATCCCAGTTACTAAATGGTAGTATGTAGCTATTATAGAGTGGGATTCTCCTAATCAATTAAGCTAAATTTGTAAACAAATCATAATTGTCGCTGACTGTCAGCTGAATCAAGTAAAACTTAAAAAGAAATAATAGTACGTCTTTTTAGCAGTTTGTTGAATCATTACACTAATCAGTCACAATCATTGCTCATCTCACAGAATGCACTCAGAGTGAGTGGATTTGCACACATAAAGTCATCCTCATCCATGTTCACTACTCCTGGTAATGCTGCTCTACACACACAGTCAGCTGTGCAGGACTGGTTGTTCACCAAGCAACTGCAATCCTCTTTCCAGTCTTTACAATAGCAGAGGATGTCATTACGTAATTCAGGTGGAGCACAATGCTATGTTATCATGATTGGTTGAAGCTGTTTAGTATCAACATTCCTCTCTCATCCAAATTTCGTGACATCTTTAACCTCCAACATTCCAGTAGCAGCTTCCTTCCACACAAACAACTGGTATGCTACTCTCAGACTGTGCTGGTACAGACTGTTTTCTGTTGGTGGCAGCTTTTGGGTGCAATTCTTCGGAGAGCTAACTTGCATCGTAACTCAACGAGGGTTTCCTCTCGTCCTCCATATAAGGCAACAACAAATTTCCGAGCAGCATTTACTTCATTAGTGGTGGGTTTCCCTGTTCCTAGAGATGATAATGCTTGTATCTGCTTTGAATACTTCATAGCTTGTTGTGTCACAACCAGATAAGTAGTAGACAGACAGGAGAATGCATGTTGTTCTGGTCTAAGCGCTCTAAACAGCATTGGGATATATCTACTCAGATTTGTATGCTTTCCCTCTCTGCCTGTAAGCAAATAAAAACTCTTCACAATTAATTGCTTGACAATGATGTACAAGTAGTACAAGTACGTCAGTATCTGGGCTATGGACCTCAATTTTAGTAGCACCCTGCTTAACAGCATGTATACAGTGGAGTATGATCCTGGTGTCTGATCCCTCGTGGTTGGATTCCAGTTCAGGGACAGTCTCACTTTTTGGGGAAGTAATTCTTGTTGCATGGTTGTCATTGCCTCCACTAGTGTACACTTCAAGGCCTTGTGTTAAATCAGCTGTGCTTCACAAGTACTTAGTGTAGACTTGCAAGTTGCAAGTGCTGCTTTATTGCTTAAATTGGTGAGAAATGTGTCCTTGTTGACATGTACTCTGCCACCAACAACTATGTTATACGCAACAGATTGGTCATTAGCTCCACGATTTATTCTTGCCTGTGATTTGACACTCTCCTCATAATACCGATCAAATATAAGGTGGATTTGTGATGGAGTTCCAATTTGACTGGCTTTCTGAAGAACAAAAGCTGTGAAGTCTTTGAAGGTAGCATCTTCCTCTTTTCTTGGAAATGGAAACATTCTTATTACTGCATTGCTGTCATAGATCACACAGTCAGCTCCTGCCATGGTTTCAATCTTGTTTCAAGCAACTCTTCAAGTTTATGTCCAAAGTCAGACTTATAATTATGGGAGCTAAGCTACCATCACTCTTGAACAGACTCATAGGCACACTCGAGCTCTCAAAAGACATAACTCTTCGGAAAAGGTACCTTCTTTTCATTCATAGCCAGCAGTCTCCTTCCTGTACATGATATCATTATCTAGAGCAACTGTTTGAGATTTCACCTTAATTTTCATGTCCATATCCTTCATTGTTTTGGATTTTTGCTGAGGCATAGGGTCATAAAAGCTTTTTTGGGTTGTTGTATTATTTCTTGTCTTTGCTAGCCTCTCCTCCACAAACTTGGTAGCTAAGCGCTCTCCTGTTCTTACGTAGCTTATCATGGAGTCTTGTATATCTTTTCTTGCTACTGCTCCTGTTGCAAAATTGACCAGCTTACTTGGTGCATTGTCAGTGTCAAAAGGATGTATGTACAATGTTTCAAAAAGGTTGTTCATTTCTTCAACTGAAGAGTTCCATTTCTTCCTATAGCCTGGCCTCTTTGTGTGTTGTTGGGTTGTGGCTGTTTCCCTCTTTCTTCCTTGGCAGACCTCTTCATGAAATACGCATGAATATTCAGCACTCACTGGCTGTGGAAATTTATGTCACATACATATATTTAATTTGAGGTCTTACCTATACAAAACCCATCGTCTATCTCATCCCGACACAATACCCCAACTAGTCAACTAAATAGGATACTTATCGGTGGATAGTAGGGTTGAATGGTTGTAGGTCTTAATCAATACTGCAATGTCTTGTTATTCGAAGTGGTCAGGCCTATGATCAGGCCGGAGTGGTGAAGGGCAGAGGTGGAGGCGTACTGTGGTTGGCGTCAAGTGGTTCATCAAACCATCACAGCGCGGCGATTATAATCATTGAGGCGTCAAGGAAGCTATTCAGGCTTAATAGACGCGGCACTGATATTCGCTATGTCGATAAGACACCACGTCCTATCGTTTTTTAACACTATGTGCAAAGAGTCTATATACAATTATCTCATATATATAAATCCACGTATATATTTGATAAGATATGTTATCTCACGGAGGTCTGGAGTTTACTGAAACTCCGTGAATTCAGCGGGCAGCGGCCACCACACATTACACGTGTCACCTTTCAGGTAGGCGGCAGGTGGACCACCACAATTGGTGCAAATTCAAAGGACGACGGCCAATGAGCAGCCGTTTCAAATTAAGGTGCAAATATAAGGTGAAAATGCTTTATACTAATGGGAAAGTTCAATTATCCTATCCCAGTACTCTTCATTTACTTACATTACCTTAATTGATACCCATTACCATTATAATTAATATATACATCCCTACGCACCCCCTATGACGAGCGGACAATACCTCCCTCACAAGGGGGGAGATAAACAAACCACCACTCTACCAATTATTAAGAGGGTGGTTGGTGGATCATTTCCACAACTGGGGGCCGGTGAAAACTGAAGTTCCGCTTCAAGTGACATCACCCCAGGCCACATAGTGCCGGAACATTTGAATAGAGGTTTCGGCACTTTGGTCTTTGGACTATTTGAAATGTATAGCCCTGATAGAGGTACAAGTGAATATGCAGACATTACTTGATGGGGGGAGAGTTATCTCCGGAAATTATAATATCCCCAGTATAGTCATCACCATTGACCTCAAATGGTTTTAGGAGCTCTATCAGCGGGAAGTTCAAGGGGACCTAGATAGGAGACTAGTCTACCTTCAGATCTATTAAATTTATTGAGAGATTTGAGGTAATATTTGACTGCCTGTCTACCATGATGTATCCAAAATTGACACCTGATATCGGCTAATATTGTAGCCATTCCGCCATGTAATGAGTTCCTATGATATTCTTCCACCAACAATTTAGTAAGATGATGGCGTTTGGGAATTAGTATGGGATGGCAGGTGGTATTTGGAAGATCAGCTTTCAAATTTCGTCCTCGACACCTAATTATGCCCTCATGATCTAGGTACAGCACTAATAATCTGGTCAATTTGTTCCTATGGGGGCTGGCTGAGGCCAAGAGCTGATATTCCTCAGGAAATACCTGCTTTTGTATTGTTCTGATCCAAAACTTCAAAGGATCAGAGCTATCCCTTTTAATGGATTGGAAAACTAAATTAGTAGTCTTAATTAGTTTGCTCAGTAAGGAAAACCTTTCTATGTCTATCACAGGATCTGGGATCAATTCAGGTTCCCTTATTACATCTACAGATATGTCTGGCTGAGTGGAAACCTGATTAGGCATATTATTACACTCTTTCAGCCAGGTAGGGCGTTTAAACCATATTCCTGTGTTTAATTTGAGGGTAGAATTTCCTCGCGACACATTATTATTAGGATTTTCATTAGTGGCAATATATTCATTATGAACTGGAATATCACTTCATTTACTACCTCACTAATTGGTGTGGGCAAGAAAGTGGTTCCAATTCTGGTAATTAATAGGGGCTGTGCATGACTAGGAATACTCCTCTCTTGTTCGGCATGGTGAGTATGTGGGATGGGTCCCATTATTACCTTTCCACCAGTGCTGGTGAACATAGAGACGTTATATCTTTTAATGACCTTCCTTAGGTAACGACCAAAATAATCAGCGCCTATTATATTATTAATTGGAAGGGACCATCAACGTCCTCGAAGGTATGACTAACTAGTTTAACACCATTATCCCTCAGCTTTTCAGCTGTGTCTTTTAGTTCATTAACAGTTAAATTAATACCAATATTATTGCCTACTACAGCAGCTACCTACATTTATATCTTCCTACTTGGACTAGGGGTTGAAACTGTGTCAAAGGTTTGAGCCTTTGTATTGGCAAGAAAACCTGATATGGCTAAATTCACTTTATAATTATCGTTAGTTGTAATAATTCAACTATCTCCCTACTTATGAAGGATCGTTGTGCACCACTGTCAAACATTGTCTTTACATTGACTGAATTACCATTGTGGCTCACCTTCAGTTCTGCAGTAGGAAACAGCTGCTGAACTACTCTTATTAGTGACTGCCATTTTAACTACTGTAGGGTCTGGGCATAGACCACTGTATACCTGGACTGTTCACGCGACAATGTTTTGAATTGCGGAGCTGCATAGGAGCCTGCGGGGCGCCCGACGAGGAGATATAGTGGTCTATGGACTATCATATAGACTGGTTTATCAGTATATATGATATACTGTAATCTTCGTAAAATGTTTTGTTCTATAATATTATCAAATAAAAAACAGTAAACACGCTAAAGAAATGCCATTACGCGACTATGAAAAAATATGCATGAACTTAATATTCACTTAACTCTTCGCCATTAAAACTTGCGAGTCAACTTTTATCATGAAGGGTATCAATAGAAGCGCAATTTTATTAGCTTTCCATTGCTATATTTTGTTATCTGATAAATTAATCAAACCATGCATAAATTAGCGTTAAATAAATAAATAAAATCATCAATCGGGTAATTTTCCCGATTGATGATGTTATTTATTTACTTATATATTTCGTTTTCTGATGAATGATTAGTACCATGTATAAATTAGCGTTGACTAAATAAATAACCTCATCAATCGGGAAAATTACCCGATTGATGATTTTATTTATTTAGTTAACGCTAATTTATGCATGGTTCTAATTAATTTATCAGATAACGAAATATAGCAATGGAAAGCTAATAAAATGCGCTTCTATTGATATCCTTCATGATAGAAGTTGACTCGCAAAGTTTTAAATGGCGAAGAGTTGAAGTGAATATTAAGTTCATGCATATTTCTCAGAGTCTCGTAATGGCATTTCTTTAGCGTTGTTTTACTGTTTTTCATTTGATAATATTATAGAACAAACATTTACGAAGATTACAGTATATCATATATACTGATAAACCAGTCTATATGATCCGTATATATATATATATATATATATATATGAATCCGAGCGGCCCTCCGACTTCAGCCCCTTATGCGACGGGTCGATATTCCGTGCGCAGTCCAGGTATACAGTGGTCTATGGTCTGGGTTATTATCACTGTTAGGACAAGAGCGATGTTATGTATAGATTTTTTACATTTCCTACAAGTTCTTAAGCTTATAGGGCATGCATTTGAAGCATGTTTACCACGGAGACAGGTTAGGCAATTACCAAGGCTCATTAACCGTTCAAACTCTCGTGGAACATCTGAATAGATATTACATGTGGAGGGTGGATGTCCCCCCTCACATAAGACACAATTTATTCTTCGTACTTCATTAGAAGTAGCCCTGGAATTAGGGATTGTATCTTTTATTTGAGTAGGTCTTAGTGGTTTACTGGTAGGCTGAGAAGTTTTAATCTTAATTACAGGCTGTTTGATTTGCGTAACTTTAACAGGCGCAGGATAAATACCCACTAACGAGGGATCTTTAAACTCTAAGGGTGGCTGATATAGTTGATTACCTTAAGTGTAACAATCTTGATCTCTCTGTGGGGGGGTTCCTGCTCAATACCTTGCAAATTTTGGGTTAAAGAAGCTTTAGCTGTTGATGTAATATGAGCACACTCCAGTAATCCCTCATATTCAATTACTTTATCGAAATATCTTTGACACTGTTGTTCATAATTTATCACACATTGGTGAATCATTTCTTTATCCCCAGCTTGTCTTAATTAAACTTCATATAGGAAGTAAGACTCCTCATATTTATTCCATTGCTCATTTAACAATGTAAGACCTGTCCCTAAATTAATATAATCAATAGGTATTGCCTTAATTGCGTCCTCACATTTATTATAGATTCGTGTGAGCATTGCTAATTTAGCCGATAATGAATGCTTAGCTAATTTCGCCATGATTTAGTTAATAACCAAGTCAAATAAAATATTAAATGCAAGATTACGTCACTGAAAATAATTGCTAGTTGATAATTAATTATTATATCAAGTGGTGGTAGTGCCTGCTCGGCCTTTCAAGACGCGTAGCCAGGCGTATTTAACCAACCACCACTTTACTACAACTAACCATAGTGCTACGTAACCTCTGATGTTATCTACTACCTGGCGAATGGTAGTTACCCGGCTGAGTCATTCCTGACGCGCGAAACACCTCGTCTCCGCTCTCATAACCACTTGTTGTGATAGGCTCATAATTACGCCTCACAATGACCACTTCGAGTCACATGAACATCAATATTCCTCACACGGGGCACAATTTGTGGAAATTTACGTCACATACATATAATATAATTTGAGGTCTTACCTATACAAAACCCATTGTCTATCTCATCCCGACACAATACCCCAACTAGTCAACTAAATAGGATACTTATCGGTGGATAGTAGGGGTGAATTGGTTGTAGGTCTTAATCAATACTGCAATGTCTTGTTATTCGAAGTGGCCAGGCCTATGATCAGGCCGGAGTGGTGAAGGGCAGAGGTGGAGGCGTTATTGTGGTTGGCGTCAAGTGGTTCATCAAACCATCACAGTGCGGCGATTATAATCATTGAGGCGTCAAGGAAGCTATTCAGGCTTATATAGACGCGGCACTGATATTCGATATGTCGATAAGACACGTCTATTGTTTTTTTTAACACTATGCGCAAAGAGTCTATATACAATTCTCTCATATATACAAATCCACATATATATTTAATAAGAGATGTTATCCTCACGGAGGTTTGGAATGTACTGAAACTCCATGGACTCAGCGGGCAGCGGCCACCACAAATTTCACGTGTCACCTTTCAGGTAGGCGGCAGGTGGACCACCACAATTGGTGCAAATTTAAAGGACGACAGCCAATGAGCAGCCGTTTTCAAATTAAGGTGCAAATGTAAGGTGAAAATGCTTTATACTAATGGGAAAGTTCAATTATCCTATCCCAGTACTCTTCATTACTTACATTACCTTAATTAATACCCATTACCATTATAATTTATATATAATTATATATATATATATATATATATATATATATATATATATATATTATATATATTATATATATTATATACATCCCTACGCACCCCCTATGACGAGCGGACAATACCTCCCTCACAAGGGGGGGGGGAAACAAAACACCACTCTACCAATTATTAAGAGGGTGGTTGGTGGATAATTTCCACACTGGCCTTGACAAAAATAATCTAGTAAGAGCACTACCTTTGAGGGCCAAGCCGATAATGCCACCAGTTCCTTTAAGACACTTGTTTTCCGTGACCTCCAGAGCATAATCGGCCATGACAGCGTTGAAACGTCCCTCTGCCAGTTTTGCAACAAACAGTTCTTGATTGAAGGCTTCCTGCATTTCTGTTGGAAGTCTTTTCATTGCAAGAAGCTGCACAACCATATATTTGGCATAGTTGGACCTGTTTGACACAAATATGATTGGCAACATTGGCTTTGGCTGCTTGGGACGCCACCCAGTTACCAATTTTTATGGCAGTTAAGAATATCAGAAATGGAGACAAAACATGCTGGTGAAAATCATCTCACACTAGAAAATTAGGAGAAGTAGTTCGCCCTTCGTGCCTGAAGGCATTCTTGTTGCACTTTGCACTAGTTCACTGATAGCTTCTGCTGTTGCAGTTTTATCCCTGAAAGCTTCATCTAAAATCTCCAGCAGATTTCTGGCTCTACTAGGAATCTCATGGCTGTTCTTGTCACACCATTTCTTAAACTGTACCCAGAATCTTCTTTCCATCACTTCATGCAGCAACTCCAGACCTTTCACACCTCGATAATAATATTTTCCAGCCATCATGTGATCCACTGTTTTTTTTAGCATATACTCCAGATTCATGCAACAAATGTTTCAGACCAGCTTCACCATAGAGCACACCTAAGCCAGCCATATATGACATCAGTAGGTGCATTCCGCCTTCACACGGTATGACATTAGCCAGCTTTTCTTGTTTTGACCAGATAACTTCCAATACCTTAGTGAGGAGACCCATGTCATAAAAGACAGGCGTAAACTTGAATCCCAGAGACTTATTGACCTACTTCTGCCTGAGTAGAGTGGTATACAGAGTACTGAAATATGTTGGTGTAGCCATCAGTATGGTGTTGGTATTGTATGATATTGTTGATACCTCGAGATTCCTGCTTTTGTCCAGTGAAGCATGGAACTCTGTCCATGGTGGTATATTTGGGTTTTTGTCTGACAAGATTCCTGATCTTGAGAGGGAATATATCAGTTCCAGTTGCTCACTCTTCACTAAATCATTTTGGGATGGCAGTATGTCAGACATGTCAGATGCGTTGAGGGCACAGTTTCACTTAATTCATCAAAGTTATTTTATCCCTACTCGCTTGGAATAAGCGGTAACGAACTACGGTTTGTTGCATTGGAAAGCTTGATTATGTACCTATCTTCAATTTTAAGTGAACAAAATAGCTGGAAATAATATTTCCTATTAAAAAAAAGAAATACTTCAAAAACGTCAACATTTTTATATATGATAAGTTATGGTAAATGTGATTTCCTTAATTTACAACCTCTAGTATTTTTGTTACAACCAATCTATAGAACATTTATATGGCATCATTTTTAGACCCTCAGCAGTGCAATAGCTTTAATGGTGGTAGCAGGAGAGCCTTCGAAGTGACGCGCAGGATTTTAGCCTGTCGGCTATATGTGTTGACTAGCCGCAAAGCCGCCCTCTGGGCGGACTTTTTGGCTAGCTCCTGCGGAGGGCTATTAGTGGGCCTTCGGCCCACCACCTGTGTTTGGTGGGCCTTCGGCCCACCTAACACAGCTTTCTGGAGAGTGTGTTTGGTGGGCCTTCGGCCCACCAAACACAGACTCTCCAGATAGCCCCTTCTAACTTTCCTGAAATCATGGATGTAGAAATGTATGTATTAACGCCTTACCCATCACCCCCCACCCATTCACTCACCCATTACCCATCACCCCGCATCCATTCACTCACCCATTACCCATCACCACACACCCATTCACTCACCCATTATCCATCACCTCCCACCTATTCCCTCACCCATCACCCATCACCCCCAACCCATTCACTCACCCATCACCCCACACCCATTAACCATCACCCCACCCATTCACTCACCCATTACCCATCACCCTACATCGAGGTTTCCTCAATTCTCGCAACCATTTTTTTTTCACAATTCTCGCTAATAGGCTGCTAAAAAAAAGAAGAAAAAAAGTGATCGGATCATCTCATAATTGGGCTTAAAAGTTGCCCCTGGTCGAGCCGGTTCCAAAACTGTGCCATATGATGGGATTGGGGCACTGGGGGCGGCACCTATCGCGGAGACACACACGCACAGACAGACACACACACACACTTTCGCTTATATTATTATAGATTTCTCAGCTCGCACAAGGTTTTGCAAGGGCTATCATGCCATTTCATGTTATTCAGACATATATGAACATATCTAGGTATGATAGATAATGTGGTAATGTCTTGCACCCTGGGTCAGTAAAATGATGGCTTTCGGGGTCACGGTTGCAGCACTAAATGTACCGGTAGAAAATGAATTTATTATTATTATTATTATTATTTTACGTCACAAGGAATTGGCCAAGAGCACAAAAAAGAAGAGGTAACACAAAGCCCGCCTAGTTGCCAGTCCCTATAAAAAAGACAGTAAGATAATAAAGAAAGGGAGGTGGGCCAATTTATTTAGGGAGGTGTCTTGTCACTCCTCTCTTGAAAAGATTTAAATCGTAGAAGGAGGAAAAATAAAAACAGGAAGAGAGTTCCAGAGTTTACCAGTGAAAGGGATGAAAGAGTAAAGATACTGAGTAATCTTGCATTAGGAAGATAGATAGAATAGGGATAAGAATGAGTGGAAAGTCTTGTGCAGCGAGGCCGCGGGAGGCATGCAGTTTGCAAGTTCAGAAGAGCAGTGAGCATGAAAATATCGGTAGAAGATAGCAAGAGAAGCAACATTGCGGCGGTGATTTAAAGATTGAAGAGTCAGTCAGAGGAGGGGAGATGATGAGACAAAAAGTTTTTGACTCAACCCTGTTTAGGAGAGCTGTATGAGTGGATCCTCCCCCAAACAATGAAAGTAGGTATGAATAAATATTCAAATAAATACATTACTTATCATTAGTGATTTAGCAAATCACTAATCACTATAAAGTTAGGTGTCCTGTGGCGTCTGCTTCCATTTGTTTCTCCCTCCCATTTGCTTGCTCTGTACAAGAGTCTTATCCGCCCATGTATGGAGTATGTCTCACATGTTTGGGTGGTTCCACTCATACAGCTCTCCTAAACAGGGTTGAGTCAAAAGCTTTTCGTCTCATCAACTCCACTCCTCTGACTGACTGTCTTCAATCTTTAAATCACCGCCGCAATGTTGCTTCTCTTGCTTTCTTCTACCGTTATTTTCATGCTCACTGCTCTTCTGAACTTGTAAACTGCATGCCTCCCCCCTCCCGCGACCTTGCTGCACAAGATGTTCTACTCATTCTCATCCCTATTCTGTCCATCGCCCTAATGCAAAAGTTAATCAGTATCTTTACCCTTTCATCCCTTTCACTGGCAAACTTTGGGCCTCTCTTCCTGTTTCTATTTTTCCACCTTCCTACGACTTAAATCTTTTCAAAAGAAGAGTGACAAGACACCTCCCGAACTAAATTGGCCCACCCCCCTTTCTTTATTATCTTACTCTCTTCTTTATAGGGACTAGCACCTAAGCGGGCTTTGTGTTACCTCTTTTTTTTGTGCTCTTGGCCAGTCCTTTGTGATGTTAAAAAAAGTAGTAATATACATATATTAGTACGAATCATTATGGTTGTAATGATGATAATTATAAATTACAGTTATAATGATGAAAGTAATACTTATAATGAAACACAAAACGGAACATCGAATTTTCCCTCTAAATACGGTGCATACCTTTTATGATGCTCATTTCTATTTATAGGATAATTACCGTCCAGGATAAATCTTTCTTTCGGTGCGGGAGACAAAAACACACATTGCAACCCAGAATAATTGCAGACTTTTTTATTTATTTATATTTATTTACATTATTACATATCTATACATATACATATACACATACATACACATACATACACATACATGTATACATAAAAAGCGGTAATAAATGAGCGGGCATCAGCCCGCCGCTGTAGCCGCAGCCACAGTCAGGTCACAGGTGGGCGGGGCGTGAGGTCACTCCCGCTCCTTAGTGTTCACGGGGGGGGGGGGGGGGGGGGGGGGGGGGGGGGGGCACACGCGCCACCTCCAGCAGGAGGGCAGGTTTTTCTGAAACTGCCGCACGAGGGCGGCCGCGTTCTCCAGCGCGCCGACGCGCTGTCTGAGCCGCTCTGTAGCGGGGCATGAAAGCAGGTAGCGGGTCAGGGGATGGGGGGCCATATGAGGACAGTGCTCACACGGCCGCTCCTCAAACCCGTCGCTCAGCTCCTCCAGGGTCCCGTAGCCAAGCCGAAGTCGGTGTAGGACGACCTCCTCGGCTCGGGACAGCTGCTGGGCGGGACGTAACGGCTCGTTTTTTTGTTCGTGGCTTGTTTTGTGCCAGGCTGCCTGCCTCGATTTTTTGCACCAGTTTGGCGATACTGTTGCCCTGGGGTACAGACGGCAGCGCGTCTGGCCAGTACCTTGGCCCATGGATGCTGGGTAAGACAGTCAAGGCCACCGCTGGATATCTGGTGGCCTCCCGGGCCGTCTCATCGGCCGCCTCGTTGCCACGGAGGCCTATGTGGCTGGACACCCAGTTGAACCTTACGCGGCGCCCCTACGTGGCGAGGCCCTGGATGTGGCCCGGGATGGCGGTGGTGAGCTACACGTTGTCCATCGTGTGCGGGGATGCCGTGGGAAACCTGCAGGGCAGACATGGAGTGGGTTTTGTGAATCACCACGACCTCCTCCTGTCGGCCCAGGGCGGCTGTAGGGCGTGCTCTATCGCCACCAGCTCCGTCTGCAGCGTGGAGCAATGGTCGGGCGTCCTCCAGGACAGCACCTCACCGCCCGTAACCACCGCAGCACCTGTCAGGCCTCTCTCAGGGTCAACGGAGCCGTTGGTGTAGTAGACCGCGACGCTGCTGGGGACATTGGCGTGCGCCACCGCCTGCAGGGCGTGCTGCCTCAGCTCCTCCCGCGTGCACAACGCCTTCGCAGCTGGCAGTTTGGCGATAATTACTTGGGCGGCAGAGGGCTGCCACGGTGGCGGAGCGACGTAGTTGACAGCGGAGCGGTCAGGTCCGTCCAGCAGTAGGTGGGTGTGGCCGGGGAGGAGGTGGATGGCGGCGTCTGCCACCCTCTGCAGCCAGGTGTTGCCCGGCGATAGGTCACGCTGCGCTGGTGGCAAGACCTGCACAAGTCTTTTCCCGCGCGACAGACTCCCTTTTTCCTGGCAGAGGATCTTGGCCACCCGACAGGCCACGATCTGTCGAACCCTGGTGGCTAGGGGCACCAACCGTGCCTACGCCTGCATGACGCGGGTGTTTGGCCAGCGCGGTGCCCCCAGCAGGGTCCTCAAAGCTCGGTTCTGAAGTACCTTTAACTTCCTCTGATGAGTGAGCGATAAAGCGATAAGCACGGGCGCGCTGTAGTCTACAAGGGCGCGCACAGTGTGCACGTAGAAGAGGCGCAGAAACTGATGACTTTGGCCCGGCGTGTGTCCTGGTCTGGCCCTCATGACGTTGAGCCTGGTCTCAGCCCTCTCCCTCAGATACGTGACCTGAGTGGTTGAAGTGGAGGCCCGGCAAGCCACATTCCTGGTACTGGAAGGCGTGGGTCCAAGCCACCAGATGCCCTGTATCTGTAGAGGACAGACCGGGGGTCAGCGGCCTTGAACACCAGGGCCCTTTGGGACTTCTCAGCCGTATCTTGAGACCCAGCTCTCTGCACTTGCAACTGACCAGGTAAAGGGCTTGCTAGGTCCGAGACACCCGGTCACCGTGGCCAGTGTCGACCAGGACCAAGTCGTCGGCGTACCTGAGAAGTGCCGTGCCCTCCCGGAACGGCAGGCTGACCAGCTGCTCCATCAGGAGGTTGAAAAGGGTGGGGCTTAGGACCCCGCCCTGCGGCGTGCCGTTCTCCAGCCCCCTGTAGCTGGATTTGCGCCCCTGGAACCTGACACTGGCGCGGCGGTGCAGAGGTAATCCTCAATCCAGGCGGGGAGTCTGCCCCGCACCGCCCCGCCGCACCAGCGCGGTCAGTATGGGCGTAGGCGTTGGCCAGCTCAAACCCCTTCTCAAGATAAAGGGAAAAGACGGCGACAGCAGGGCGGTTGTCGTTTGGGCCAGGAGGGCCATGACCCCTGTTGGAGGTGCCCACCCCCGTGGTGAAGCCGAAGAGTGTGGGTGGAGGTCTCCCAGGCGCCACAGGAGGCGGGTCAGCACCATCCTCCCCGCCGTCTTGGCCGTGGCAGCTCATCAGGGGATGGGGCGCGGTTTTGGTGGGTTCCCTGGGCTTAGGGATAGGCTGGATGTCAGCCTCCTTCCACGCCGAGGGCAAGCGGCCCCAGCCAGCCAGGAGGAGTTTGATCAGGGCCAGGAGTGCCGCCTCCCCGGCCGCGCCAGCGTGGGCCAGCATCGAGTAGGTGACGCCATCAGCGCCCGGAGCGGTGTCCCGTCCCTTCCTGGCCTTACTAGTCCTGGGAGTGAAGGGCTGATCAGTGGTGTCGGGGCGAGGGGCGAGCGGTGCCGTGACAGCCTCACGCACAGGTTTGGAGCCCAACCTGCAGCCGCTTTAACAGGCGGGGAGTTGGTCGCTGCTACCCCTCGAGGCAAAACATCCCCACCAGGCGCTCGGCCTCCTGTAACGGCTGGGGTGGGCGGAGAGCGGGGAGGTCTCTTTTCGGAGGCAGTCCTCACCTTGCTCCACAGCTCGGCCCGCTTGGGTGGTTGGTTAAAACCTGCGCACCATTCGAGCCATTTGGCCTCGCGCATCCGCCCGTGACCTGCGAGCGTGCCTCACCACCTCACGCAGCAGCTCCAGATTGGTGGGCGTCGGCCGCCTGCGGTACAACTTCCGGTGGATGTTAACCATGTGGTTCTGTTCCCGCCCTCCTGGTTGTAGAACCACCAGTTCTGGTTGTACCTGCGGCCGGGGACCTTCCGTGGTATGGCTGCCTCCGCCGCCCTCTCGATGGCCGCCGTCAGTTCGCTTTCTCGCTGGTTCAGATCCTCCGGCAGCTCGTAGGTGGCCCACCACTCGTCCAGGATGGCCTGAAACAATGCCCAGTCCGCCCGCTGTATATTCCACCGCGGCGGCGGGAGCTGTGGCAGCGGCCGGGTGACCTGCAGTGTAGTGGCGACTGCGTAATGGTCGCTGGTCAAAGTGGGGTGGACCTGCCAGGAGGCGGCCGGTGCCAGTTCACTGGAGATCAAGGTGAGGTCCAACCTGCCACCCCGGACGTGGGTGGGCTCCCCGGTGTTAAGGAGGACTATTTCCGGCACCTCCTCCAGCACCGCGGCCAGGTGGCGGCCCGCACGGTTGGTGGGGGAGACAGACTGCAGCATCGGGTGGTGGACGTTAAAATCGCCACCCACCAGGACGCTGCTGTATGTGGCGAGGGAAAGCAACTCATCGGCCTCCAGTTGCCTCTTCCAGCTGCTGTACACATTGTATACAGTCAGTGGGAGGCCTGGAAGCTCCAGCTGCACTGCCATCACCTCCACGTCCTCGCCACAGTGCACGGGGTCCTCAATCCGACAGTGCGGGAGAGCGCTGCGTACCACTACTGCACAGCCTCGACGCCCATCCTCGCCACATGATAGGGATTGCACCGTGTATCCCGATATCCTCCACTCAAAGTGCTCCGGCATCAGCGTCTCCTGCAGGAGAACGAGGTCAAGGTCCTCCTCCACTATGGCCTGGAGGACCTCAGGTCTCTTGCCACGGAGCCCCTGAATGTTCCATTGGAGCACCTTGAGCCTGCTGGCGGCGGGCGGCGGGTGGGGGGGAGGTCACGGGTGCCTCACCATCACTTTCTCTTTCACTCAGCTCGTGAATCATCTACATCGGTGAACAGACCCAGGAGGGGCAGTGTAGTGGGGGTGGAAGGAAGGAGGGACGGGGGTGATGAGGGACTGTCGTGAGCGAGGGAAGGGGGGGGGGGGCGAACGACGCAAATCCCTTTCCATCTCAGCCCAGAGGAAGGCCTAAAGTTCCCCTTCGTCCCTGGGGGGACGTCATCCGGCCTGGCCAGAAGGCGTGTCATCACGCCCACCACGCATCGCAGCGTCCCGAGCAATCCTCCACTATACATTCCGGACAGGAGGGCGGGAGTACTCGTCATTGGGCCAGGGGAGGCGGCGGGCGTGACTCCGGGCTGAGAAAGTGTGGAGGTGGCCGTGGGCGTCGCCGTGGAATGTACAGGCGACGCCGGAGCGGGCGTGGGCATAACCGCGGGTGGCGTGGAAGCGATGGGTCCGGCTGGAGTGGGCGCCATCGTGGGTGACACGGGCGCCGATGTGGGCGAGGGGAGTGCAGCAGATGGCGTGGGAACAGGCGAGACAGAGACAGGCATGGGTGGCGAGAGTGTAGCCGGGGTGGGAGAGGGATGGGGTCCCGCAGCCTCCTGCCCTAGACTATGCTGTGCCCTCGCCTGCACCTTCCATCTCCGCCTCTGTTGCTTTGTCGGCCTATCGTGGTCCACAGTCCCCCGGGAGAGTCGGGTGTCAGGGATATGGCGGAGAATCGCTAATCCCCTCGCTAATCCCCTCGACCCCTCGGCATCGGTGTCAAGTGCCCCCGCACCCCTCCATACCGGCCTCGTATAGGAAGCGGAGCAGGAACAAAGGAACCTTGCGGCCCCGGCCGATCACCGCCGCCCTGTAGGCGCCTCCCTCCTCCAGGCAGTCGTCGCAGGCGTTCGGGGCAGCGGGGTTTCCAGGCGTGGTTCCCCCCGAAGCAGTTGGGGCATCTGGCGGTCGTGAGCTGCCGGGCCTTATGACGCCTGATGCAGTGCTCGGATGCGTGCGCCTGGCTGTAAACGCCACACCTGACGGGGTGTTGACAGCGCCTTTGCAGGTGATTAAGCCGGCGACCCTCCATTGCAACAACGTCTTTGACCTGGTAGACTGGACGGCTGGCAGCTGGAGGAAAGGAAAGCAAAGGGGTCACGGAGGGCAGGGATGAAATATGCGTGCCAGGGAAAAGTGAGCTAGCGGAAAGTCTTTGTTACGATATAATATACATGAGACGCACCATGCGACGCCCCTCTCTCGCTCTCCTCTCTCTCTCTCCTTCGCTCTCTCCTCTCTCTTCTCTCTCTTCCTCTTCTTCTCTTCTTCTCTCTCTCTCTCTGCTCTCTCATCTCTCTTCTCTCTCTCTCTCTCGCTCTCTCTCTCTCTCTCTCTCTCTCTCTCTCCCCTCTCTCTCTCTCTCTCTCTCTCTCTCTCTCTCTCTCTCCTCTTCCTCCTCTCTCTCTCTCTCTCTCTCTCTCTCTTCTCTCTCTTCTCTTCTCTCTCTCTCTCTCCTCTCCTCTCTCTCTCTCTCCCCCACATATGACAAATCTTATGCCCCCTTTAAATTTTATCCCCTCCCACTCCTCACAAATTTTTTTTCCCCCTTTTCCCTCCCATCATTTTTAACCCTTTTTCCTCCCCCCCCTTTTCTTATCCTACCCCCGTTTCAAAATTTTCCCTTTTTCGCTTCAAAACCCTAAGAATTTCCCAAAAATTTAAATTTAAAGACTTTCGTTTTAAGGGGTTTTTGGAGAAACTCTGAAGCTTTAAAGGGGAATTTTACTACTTTGTCTTTCTTGTATTTTTTCCCTTCGTGCTGCAGGGGGTTATAGTATTTGGCACACATGATAATAAAAAACAAATATTATTAGTGTGGGATGTTTTTTTTACAAAAACCAAACCCCCCACCCGTTAAATAAATGTTTACTCCCCTGATTTATATTTTCCCCTGGTGAAAATCATTGTTCCACCACATTTTTTGTTTGTTTCTAGTTTCTGTTGCTGTTGTGAAGGAAGTAGTCCCGGCTAATCAAAGGATTACAGTATTGCGTATACTTTCTGGCGTCACTCAGGCCCACATAATGTCATCCTATTAAATTTCCACCTTCTGGTTTCGAAGTTCTGAGTCGCTGGAATGGAAGCCGT
>JACEEZ010005702.1:230000-252500 GCA_016584305.1 Chionoecetes opilio | reverse complement strand
CACACACACACACACACACACACACGGTATTTAGGGTACTCCGTAGTGTAGTGGTTGTTAGCACGCTCGGTTCACAACCAAGAAGTCCCGGGTTCGATCCCCGGGCGGAGCAGAGACAAATGGGCTGTTTCCTTAAAACCCGAGCCCCTGTCTACCCAGCAGTGAATAGGTAACGGGTGTTAGCCGGGGGTTTGTGACCCGCCTCCCGGGGTGATGGTTTCGGCCAACACTAAGGATGAATGATAAAAAGGTAGATATGGAGACGGGGCCATACGAGTGTAGCTCAGGCCCTGTAAAATACAAGATGAATACAACTAGATGAATACACACACACACACACACACACACACACACACACACACGCACACGCACACGCACACGCACACACTCTGTAGGGAACTCCATAGTGTAAGGGTTAGCACGCTCGGCTCACAGCCGAGAAGTCCCGGGTTCGATCCCCGGGCGGAGCGAAGACAGACTTATCTTGAAATCGTAGTAGCTTTCCTTTACCAATTGCTTTAATATTTTGTTGTGATATTTTGTAAGTGTTCTTTTTACTTAGATTTTTTTATCTTTTTTTTTCTGCATCATTTATATCATTGTTATTGATAACTCATATCAATTTACATCATATCATATCATCATCATCATCATTTACATCATAGCTCGCTTCGCTCGCTGCCGCTTACCATAAGACCCGTGGAACCAAGTTTCCGCCAAAAAGTGAATAACTACTCCTAAATATTGTCGGATAGAGCTGAACTTTGACATGCAAGTAGTGCTGTCAAAATCAATGGGGGTCGTCGCAAGAAACTTTTTGCGTAAAACAAGCCCTTAATGAGTAATTAGCGTAAACTACTCCTAATTATTGTTGGATTAAGCTGAAATTCGACATGCAAATAGTGCTGTCAAAATCAATGAGGGTCTGTGAAACAAACTTTTTGCGTAGAACAAGCCCTTAATGAGTAATTCACGTAATGAGTTAATTGGCTGGAACGTGGCTCGCTGTCACGTTCCAGCCGCAAGAACTGAGCCAAAAGGAAAGGGGCCAGAGGCTGGACGCTTATACTTGATTGGCAGAGAGCGAAGCGAGCTGCCGCTTACCACAAGACCCGTGGAACCAAGTTTCCGCCAAAAAGTGAATAACTACTCCTAAATATTATTGGATTGAGCTGAAATTTGACATGCAAGTAGTGCTGTCAAAATCAATGGGGGTCGTCGCAAATTTTTTTTTGCGTAAAACAAGCCCTTAATGAGTAATTAGCGTAAACTACTTCTAAATATTGTAGGATTGAGCAGGAAATTCGACATGCAAGTAGTGCTGTCATAATCAATGGGGGTCTGTGAAACAAACCTTTTGCGTAGAACAAGCCCTTAATGAGTAATTAGCGTAATGATTTAATTAGAGCTAAATAAACTTCGGTTTTTACAATAACTTCTGTTGCTTGTTGTAGACTTCTGTAATTTCTGTAGACGAAGTATTTTAAAAGCATTTTGAGGTCGCTGCCACGTTCCAGCCGCAAGAACTGAGCCAAAAGCAAAGGGGCCAGAGGCTGGACGCCTATACTTGATATATTATATAATCAATTATAGGCGTCCAGCCTCTGGCCCCTTTGCTTTTGGCTCAGTTCTTGCGTCTGGAACGTGGCAGCGAGCCACGTTCCAGCCAATTAACTCATTACGCTTACACTACTCTTAAATATTGTCGGATTGAGCTGAAATTTGACATGCAAGTAGTGCTGTCAAAATCAATGGGGTCTGTTAAACAAACTTTTTGCGTAAAACAAGCCCTTAATGAGTAATTAGCGTAATGATTTAAATATTGTCGGATTGAGCTGAAATTTGACATGCATGTACTGCTGTCAAAATCAACGGGGGTCTGTGAAACAAACTTTTTGCGTAGAACAAACCCTTAATGAGTAATTAACGTAATGATTTAATTAGAGCTAAATAAACTTCGGTTTAACAATAACTTCTGTTGCTTGTTGTAGACTTCTGTAACTTCTGTAGACTAGGTATTTTAAAAGCATTTTTGAGCTCGCTGCCACGTTCCAGCCGCAAGAACTGAGCCAAAAGCAAAGGGGCCAGAGGCTGGACGCCTATACTTGATTCACTTTTTGGCTTAAACTTGGTTCCACTCCCCTTACGCGAATGGGTCTTATGGTAAGTAGCAGCTCGCTTCGTTCGCTGCCAATAATATCAAGTATAGGCGTCCAGCCTCTGGCCCCTTTGCTTTTGGCTCAGTTCTTGCGGCTGGAACGTGGCAGCGAGCTCAAAGTGCTTTTAAAATACCTAGTCTACAGACCTAAAGTTAGTTCATAATTATCTGCAGGTGAAATAATCGAAGTTTATTTAGCACTAATTAAATCATTACGCTAATTACTCATTAAGGGCTTGTTGTACGCAAAAAGTTTGTTTCACAGACGCCCATTGATTTTGACAGCACTATTTGCATGTCAAATTTCAGCTTAATCCGACAATATTTAAATAATTACGTTACTTACTCATTAAGGGCTTGTTTTACGCAAAATGTTTGTTTCACAGATCCCCATTGATTTTGACGGCACTACTTGCATGTCAAATTTCAGCTCAATCCGAAAATATTTAGGAGTAGTTATTCACTTTTGGGTTTAAACTTGGTTCCACGGGTCTTATGGTAAGAAGCAGCTCGCTTCGCTCGCTGCCAATAATAACAAGTATAGGCGTCCAGTCTCTGGCCACTTTGCTTTTGGCTCAGTTCTTGCGGCTGAAACGTGGCAGCGAGCCACGTTCCAACCAATTAACTCATTACGGTAATTACTCAGTAAGGGCTTGTTCTACGCAAAAAGTTTGTTGCACAGACCCCTATTGATTTTGACAGCACTACTTGCTTGTCAAATTTCAGCTCAATCCGACAATATTTATGAGTAGTTTACGCTAATTACTCATTAAGGGCTTGTTCTACGCAAAAAGTTTGTTTAACAAACCCCCATTGATTTTGATAGCATTACTTGCATGTAAAATTTCAGCTCAATCCGACAATATTTAGGAGTAGTTATTCACTTTTTGGCTTAAGGCTTACACTTGGTTCCACGGGTCTTATGGTAAGAAGCAGCTCGATTTGCTCGCTGCCAATTATGAAAAGTTTTTTTGGGGGGTACTAATTTTTATATCAAGTATAGGCGTCCAGCTTCTGGCCCCTTTGCTTTTGGCTCAGTTCTTGCGGCTGGAACGTGGCAGCGAGCTCAAAATGCTTTTAAAATACCTAGTCTACAGAAGTTACAGAAGTCTACAACAAGCAAAAGAAGTTATTGTAAAACCGAAGCTTATTTCGCTCTAATTAAATAATTACGCTAATTACTCATTAAGGGCTTGTTCTACGCAAAGAGTTTGTTTCACAGACCCCATTGATTTTGACAGCACTACATGCATGTCAAATTTCAGCTCAATCCGACACTATTTAAATAATTACGCTAATTACTCATTAAGGGCTTGTTTTACGAAAAAAGTTTGTTTCACAGACCCCCATTAATTTTGATAGCACTACTTGCATGTCAAATTTCAGCTCAATCCGAAAATATTTAGGAGTAGTTATTCACTTTTTGGCTTAAACTTGGTTCCACGGGTCTTATGGTAAGAAGCAGCTCGCTTCCAATCAAATATCTCAATTCTGAGTTTTATTCTACTTCTCTTGCTGTCACTTTAATGCTCCTCACACGCGCATAACGTGCCTTTCTTTACCATCTGTGGTGATCCAAACACGTTACCACTCAAGGGGGGAAAGATAATAGGAAATAGCATTTGGAAAGTTGCAGGAAGTGTCTTTCCCTGCTAACGAAGGTGATTTCAGTCTGATTGACGTGAAAGGAATGAAACACTGGGGAAAAATCGACAGCCTGTTTGTTTGGACACACACACACACACACTTGTTTTGCTGGTTACAATGTTATCTTACAAAACAGTTTTGTATAATACTACTCAATAAACAGACATTACCTGACACCTATCAACCCATAATTCCGTGCAATACTGGTACGTTATACGTACTACGGAACTCCGTACGAATAATGGTATACGAATACCGTTACCGTAAGTAACGTACGCGCAACTCAGTGGAATATTGTATACTACAGTATTCCACTGAGTTGCGATGTTATCTAGATAATCTTATCCAACAGTAGCTACTGCACTTCTAATATTGAGTCTGAGGAGGAGGAAAGGGAGTTTATCAAATCCGTGTAGTATAAGGACATTGTGATTGTCATTAATTGCCGGGCGGCCATGTTATTACGTCACATCACAGCTGGTAATGTTTACCCTCCTCCAGGCCGTGACTCCGGTGTCACGTTCCCAGCAGTCTGTGTATTCGGTGCAGTCCGGCTTTGTGTACCAACTAAAGGAGGCGCGAACTGCGCATGCGCGGAGGCGAATGTTTACTAACAAAGA
Source organism: Chionoecetes opilio (assembly GCA_016584305.1). Classification (NCBI taxonomy): domain Eukaryota; kingdom Metazoa; phylum Arthropoda; class Malacostraca; order Decapoda; family Majidae; genus Chionoecetes; species Chionoecetes opilio. The sequence continues at coordinate 248,075 of JACEEZ010005702.1, read as the reverse complement.
CTTTTTGGTTAGCAAACCCGGATCGCTTTAAAACTAAACCGTGTACGGTGGATTCGGTGGATGTGTTTGGATGTGGATGTGTGTGGATTCGTGTTCAGTGGATATTGTTCATGCAACAAAAAATGATATAAAGAGCCGATTTCATCCCTATATTTGTATAATCTTTCCTGTAGATCGCCCGTCAGGGTGGCAAGGTTGGTAGAGACGTGAGTTCGCAATGTGCAGCGTCCCTGTGCATTCGGTCAGCGGTTCGAGTCCGCCTAGTTCGTGCTGACGTGGTGGCGCTTTGTATAGTCAATAACCTTGTAGTTGGTACTTGCAAAGTGTCTAGATAGGATGAAAATCTTATCTTCCTGTAGATCCCCAGCATGTTGTTGTTGTTGTTGTTTAGGGCTGCGAGGATGTAGTCGGAAGACACATGCGAATGCTTTGTTGATCAACAATTAAGTCTTTGCTAGTATATATTTGCCTCCACGCATGCGGAGTTCGCACCCTCTTTTGTTGCAAAACAATGCCGGAAAAAGTCGAAGAAAGTCGGTAGTACAGAAAAGAAAGTGTGTATGAAAAGCTGCGGTAACGCTTTGCCATGTTTCACTAACTTAGTAGACTTTTATGCAATATTATTTATTATTATTAAACTATTATTATTGTTATCATTATTATCATCATTATCATTATCGTTATCATAATTGTCATTATTATGTTGTTGTTATTATTGTTGATATTATTATTGTTGGTATTATCATTATGATTATTATCATTACTAATATTATTATTATTTTATCTAACTATCTAGATTCTAGATAGTTCACTTAGTGGTAAGTGTATGTGCTTATATGTAGTTAATTTGTGCAATTGGTTTTATTATTTTACGCATTCGTTCGAGACAATGAGAACGTACCCTTGAACCGGTACGATATGTTGGGCGTGGCCACTGTTGACGGCTGTTAAGGGGCAGGTTTTGCTCAAAACTTCTCTTCAAAATGGAACTATCGACATGGGACTATTTTATTTACAATATACGATTTTTTACCGACTTTCTTTTTTTTTTTTTTTTTGCCCAGTTTGATGTACAACGGTTTTCCTGTTTCGCCTTCTCATTGCTGAAACACACACACACACACACACACAGACGGCTACTGCTATAGCATGTTAGATGATAAGGTAAGCTCTTAGCACCTCTATCTTACAATATCCCTCAGTAAGACAATACATTGTCATTAATTAAGTAAAACAATTATTTCAATCAATTCTTTCTTGTGACTGATGAAAGGGAGCTCAGGGAGACGCTGCGAGAGTGCGGGAAGATGGTTAGATTTCGAAACGCAAAGAGAAAGAATGGGTGTGGGGGGACAGTCAATATACGAAAAACAGGTATGCTTATTGTAAGGCATCAAAAGGTACATCAATGCCTCTAATAAGATATGTATTCTAATCAAGAGAACACACTAGGGAGCAGCCGTTGACGATTCTTCGTGTACTTAACGATGTTTTCTTACTGGTGAAATAGAGAGAAACAATAAGATGCACGTGGGAAGAATGGATATGAAAGCCAAGAGATGAAACGACAATGAATAATATATGAAAATACCCTATTAAAGTGTGATTAAAGTTTATCAAATGTATTAAAACGATGTAGATATTCATACACGCAAAGAAGAGAGAGACAAAAGGAGAGTAAATTATAGCGTCTAACATTATGCTCATTATTATAATGGTAATATCGGACTTAGCCTTCATATATGTGGTTTCCTTCACCCGAAACATCACGTTCCACGTTCTTTTCAGACTCCACTTGATTAACTGTTTAATGCCGTCAGTCTCTCTAAGGGTGGCGGGAAGAGAGAGGATTAGCAGCTCTCGATCTCTGCTTGCTCTATGACGGCCGATAGCTGAGCACGAACCCGACGGGAAGGAGGGAAAGAATGATACGGCGAGTGTGAAAAGCCATGAAAGCAGTCGTCCACACTACCTTAGGATATGTTAATGTTCCTGATAATTGTTCATACACTTACACAAACCATTTACGTACTTCTGTGGAAGATATGGAACAAAGGAAAAGAATATAAGAATATGCTAGCATATGTGATGTCTAGGTCCCACGCATCACTATGAGTCGTACAATGAAGTAGCTATATAGTATTATAGCGTCCTCATGTCACCCATCAGGCTCTTAAATATGTACTATTTAATACACAGAAATAATTCGTGTGGTTTTGAATTATGAGTAAGCGGCGGTTTGTGTAGCGTAGGGAGAGCATCGACAGCAGTGTTGTAGGCAAGACCAGACTCTCCGAGACCAAGACCAAGACCAGACACTCCGAGACCAAGACCAGACACTCCGAGACCAAGACCAGACCTTCGAGACCAAGACCAAGACCCTCCGAGACCAAGACCAAGACCAAGACCAGACCCTACGAAACAGACCAAGACCAAGAACAGGCATATCATTTTTTTTTTTATAAATATGACTATTATCTGAATGTTTTTGGTATGTACTGCGTAAATACTAATTTGCATTGTCCTAAGTTGTTCGGATGGGATCGCCGCAAGTGCTTCATAAAAGCCGACGTCGTGCCAGCCTTGTCCGTGATGCTTTGCTTGCAGAAAGTAAAAACTGCTGTGTGCTTCTGGTTTCCATGTTTCTTATAAAAAAAACCTCCTTGTGGTCCTTGAACGCAAATTTGATAACTGCTGAAGATGCCGACATGATTACTCATTCCGGTGTGCGAACGGAAACTAAACGAGACTAGTCCAGTACACCTCACTGTCCGACGTCCTATGTCACTGCCAGGTCCAGGTCCAGGTTGCCAGTTGCTAATTGTTGTATTTCTTGCCATAAATTACTCAACAGATTTTGGAATTTGCCAGAAATATTCGTCAATTGAATTTTCTTTTCTTATGATGAAAAATGGAAAAGGCCCTCCAAAAAAGTAAAGTGTGAATGCCAAAAGTATATTTTGTAGTTTGTGCACCTGGCAACCCTGCGGCCATATGTGCTCGATGTAACGACTAACGAGCTCTGGTAGAAGGGGGGTAAGGGTAACGTATAAGGGAGGAAATATATTTACAAAATTTAATATATGTGAACAACTGAAGATCTAGGTCAAATATTTCTGCTTTCATAGACTCGTTGGCATGAAGAAAAAAACATAGGAGAATAGCAATTTTTGTGGTTACGTTTTCCAAGCGAGCTAGCTAAACCTGTACGTGTACGAAGGGTGCGGGGATTGCATAGTCCTACACATATATGAGTACACGGAGGTGAACAGAGCTGCAAACATGCGTGCGTGCAAACGGAGATTATCACTGCGAGAATGGCCACGTCATGCATGTTCTCTCGACTCGCACGCACTCTAACAGCGCTCACAGGGCTCAGCTCATGCATCATCACCGTAGAGCTAGTCAGGCAATATCTATAGACAGTACAACGCTGTATGGCGCGCCGTGAATCGAAACAGCCATGATTTTTCTCCGTGTTTGATAATAAATTCCGACCTTCCCCACGCCGCGATGCACTTTTTAATCCTGGTCTCGACCTGGTCTCGGGCCAAATTCCGAGACCAGAAGCTTCAAGACCAAGACGACACCAAACGAGACCAAGACCAAGACCACATCAAACTGGTCTCGAGACCGGTCTCGAGACCAAGACTAGTCTCGAGATCTACAACACTGATCGACAGTGAGGCGGATATAGGCGTCGGCGTGTCTTTCGGGTAATAGACGGAACTCGCAAATACATTGTGTCGGCGGCGGAAAATGATCCAGATACATATTCGTTCTATGCACGAATCGGGGGAAATACATGTTGGGACGTGAGGGTTACGGGGCTTTGAGGGGAAAATAACGGAATATATTGATAGTATGTTTGGTGGAGTTTGGATGAAATGAATGAAAGATGCCCGCGTATAATGAGTTTCAACACACACACACACACTCACACACACACACACACACACACACACACACACACACACACACACACACACACACACACACACTCCGTACACTCGAGTACGTAGGTATTCCGTAGTGTAGTGGTTAGCACGCTTGGCTCACAACCGAGATGTCCCGGGTTCGATCCCCGGGCGGAGCGAAGATAGATGGGTGGTCTTCTTAAAACCCGAGCCCCTGTCCACCCAGCAGTGAATGGGTACCGGGTGTAAACCGGGGATTTATGACTCTCCTCCCGGGGTGTAGCTTTCGGCCAACACTAAGTACTATGGATGAACGATAAAATGTTGATAGAAATGGGCTATCCGTTCCATTTCTGGGCTATCCATTCCGGGGCTATTCATAAAACATTCGGGGCTACAGCCCCCAATGCCCAGACCAAAGACTACTGTATACTGGACTTGCTACTCATTTTGGGCTATTTCCAGTGGAGGCCAGTTTTGCGATTCCTGACATTTTCGAACATCACTCCCATTTCCCTTCCTATGGTTTATCAGTATAAATGATATACCGTTATCTTCGTAAATGTTTGTTCTATAATATTATCAAATAAAAAACTGTAAAATACACTAAAGAAATGACATTATGAGAGTGAAGAAATATGGATGAACTCAATATTCACTTAAACTCTTCGCCATATAATATTTTGCGAGAAAACATTTTACATGAAACATATCAATAGAAGCGGAATTTTATTAGCTTTCCATTGATATATTTCGTTTTCTGATCAATGAATTAGAACTATACATAAATTAGCGTTAACTAAATAAATAACCTCATCAAGCGGGAAAATTACCCGATTGATGATGTAATTTATTTAGTTAACGCTAATATATGCATGGTTCTATTCATTTACCAGAAAACGAAATATATCAATGGAAAGCTAATAAAATTCCTCTTCTATTGATATGTTGCATGTAAAAAGTCTTTACGCAAAATATTAAATGGCGAAGAGTTTAAGTGAATATTAAGTTCATGCATATTTCTTCAGTCTCATAATGGCATTTCTTTAGTGTATTTTACAGTTTTTTATTTGATAATATTATAGAACAATCATTTACAAAGATAACAGTGTATCATTTATACTGATAAACCATAGTCTACTGTATTCATGGAACACTTTTTTACTTGCCGATCCGATTTATGATGTTATTTTTTTAGTTAACGGTAATTTATATATGGCTCTAATTCATTTATCAGAAAAAGAAATATATCAATGGAAAGCTAATGCAAATCCGCTTCTATTGATATGTTTCATCTAAAATGTTTTTTCGCAAAATATTAAATGGCTAAGAGTTTAAGTTAATATTAAGTTCATGCATATTTCTTCACGCTCTCATAATGTCATTTCTTTAGTGTATTTTACTGTTTTTCATTTGAAAATATTATAGAACAAACATTTGCGAAGATAACGGTATATCATTTATACTGATAAACCATAGGAAGGGAAATGGGAGTGATGTTCGAAAATGTCAGGAATCGCAAAACTGGCCTCCACTGGTCATGGGTGGGTTGGCGCGTGGCACGAGTAGCAAGTCCAGTATAGAGTAGTCTTTGCTTAGACCTAACTACACCTATGAATTATAAGATCCTTAACCTCAGACTCCTCATTCAGAGACCTCTGGTGACAATTCCATCTTGAGCAGGTCCATGTTCCCCTTCATGAAGACCAATCTCTCAAAATTATCAGAGGTCAGACTCACTCTCTTGACCTTCAAGATGTCCGACTCCTGGGAGAACAGTCTCTCCACGGCTGCAGAGCTGGGTATGGCCGTGTTGTACTTAACAAACACATATACCCAGGCGGCACGGGAAAGGGCGGGAAACATGGCCTGTTCCAGCAGCTTGTTCCTTTGCTTCTCTGAACACCAACTTTCAAGCTCTTTCCCCATCTTGTTGGAGAGACGGATAGAGTCGGTGTTTTCATGTAGCTGTGGGTCCTGGGCTCCTCAAAGGCGCCCAGGAGCGACCGTCAAAGGACGGTCGTCCTGACCGTCACCACTTTTAACCTGCCCACCCTGCTGGCAGCGGCAGACGTCCACCCCTCACGGCAACACGCTGTTATCCGCCTCATCTGTGCTTTACTGAAGAAGACAGGTCAACCACCACGCCTGTGATAGCATCATAGGACATCATCAGGACTCATAGTGTTCCCCAAGGGATCCTCGCAGCCCTAAACAACACCAAGACACCAAGACAGGACAAGTATGGCTCACTCTACCTGTCAGTTTGCGGCTGTGTTTACAAAGTTTGCCACGCAACATGGCCGCGCTCCCGAAATACCCGGATGTGTGACGTCATGAGAATACTATCTATTGGGAGTTTGCAGACATGCTTGAGTTTGCGGAAGTGCTACCGCAAACGCAAATCCGCAAACATTTACACTTCCGCAAATCCGCAAACGAATTTGGACTTACGCAATTTGCGAAAGTTGCGGTTTGCGGAAGTGTTTACGGAAGGTCCCACCTCTGACACACACACACATACACATTTACAGACACAAACACACACATACAAACACACATACACGTTTGCATACACAAACACACATAGACTCACAATAATGTAAATAAATATATATATATACATACAGCTATGATAATAGTGACAGTAATGTGAATACAATTATATTACTGCTTGAAGACTGAGGGTTACCAGCTAGAAAAAAGAACGAAAATATAATATACATAAATGAAAATGTAATGTTTACCTAGTTGGAGTGTGTGTGTGTGTGTGTGTGTGTGTGTGTGTGTGTGTGTGTGTGTGTGTGTGTGTGTGTGTGTGTGTGTGTGTCTCAGAGGTGGGCACCGCAAACGAAAATCCACTTCCGCAAACCCCAATCCTTATGTTCCGCAACCGCAAGTTCGAAACATTTCTTGAAGTTCAAACCTCCGTAACCGTAAGTCCGCAAACCGCAAACCAATTAGGTGATATTTTCTCTGCATATATTGCAAAAATTGAGGTAAAGCACTTAGTGTTAGTAAATCTATATATTATTTACTAAATAACTTATGGCAATAATTATATATATATATGTATATATATATATATATATATATATATATATATATATATATATATATATATATATATATATATATGTAATATATAATAGATTATATATATATAGATTTATATATATAATAGATATATATATATATATATATATATATATATATATATATATATATATATATATATATATATATATATATATATATATATATATATATTATATATATATATATATATTATATATATATATATATATATATATATATATATATATATTAGTATTTTTTTCATACATAGCTCGCAGCGCCCCACATATGTTATAGCTCACATTTTACCTTCCCCTCAGGCTCATTGTGACTACTTACTCAATATATCAACTTAAGTGCACACTAAGGGGTAATAATAAGTATTAAGTACATTACACTCCAAATTATATTTCATTGATAAGATATTAGAGTTAGACCCTTAACCTCAGACTCCTCATTCAGAGTCCTCTGGTGCTAGTTCCTTCTTGAGCAAGTCCATGTTCCCCTTTATGAAGACCCCTCTCTCAAAAGTATAGATCATATACTCGCTCTCTTGGCCTTCATGATGTCCGACCCCTGGGAGAACAGTCTCTCCACGGTTGCAGAGCTGGGTATGGCCGTGTTGTACTTAACGAACACATTTACCCAGGTGGCATGGGAGGGCAGAAAAAATGGCCTGCTTCAGTAGCTTGTTCCTCTGCTTCTCTGAACACCAACTCTCAAGCTCTTTCCCCATCTTGTTGGAGAGGCGGTAGAGTTGGTGCCCTCTGTAATTATGGGTCCTGTGCTCATCAAAGCATGGAAATAATATATACATTTGTAATATATATATAAAGTAAAAATTTTAAGTAATCGGAGTGAGAGAAAAAAATATAGTGTTACTTATAAAAAATGCTTCGATTAAAAAAAACATATTATTGCACATAAATCATAAATATTACAATAATTTATCAGCATGACGCTCAAGATTGCTAATATAATGAGTTGGAGTAATGAACTGTCACAACTGAACTGAAGATGCAGTAGATCTCGATAAAATTAATGTCTCACCTTGAAAAAATCATCTTCTTCGTCTTCATCTGGGATGCTGCCTTCTAAGGTATCGAAGACAGCCTGCTCCGTGACCTCGAACAGCAGACTTGATTTCACGGCATCTACATTGTGAGGGTTAAGAAGGCGGATCCCAGGCAGCTTGAAGAGGGGGCGGATTGCTGTCAATCAATCATTGGGGGCATACGCCGGGGGGCGCGTCGCCACGCCCATCCTACGACGACATTCCCGGGGGTCACCTCGCGCGAGTCCCCATGCAGGCTCCCTTCCCATACTAAACAACTCTCGACAGGAAACATCAACTTGCCCCAGCCACGAGCCTTGTGGGCTCCCTCTTGGCCTCCTCCACGCCGGATTGTCTCTTACAGATACAACCCGATGGGAAGGATCGTTTTCGGGGTAGCGTGCCACATGCCCATATATCCGTAGTTGGCGCTGACGAACTATGCACGTAATAGGCCTCGATTTAGTCTCACCGTGCAATCACTGATTTGACACGTAATCATCCCAGCTATACTCCATGATTCTGCGAAGACACTTATTACCAAAGGCATCGACTCGCCTCTTCAAGTTGCTATTTAGTGTCCATGTCTCAAAACCATAGAGTAAGACAAGGATTACAAGCGACTTGAAGATCCGGATCTTTGTCCTCCTGCACAGGTACCGACAAAGCCAATACTCGTGCTGAGCGAGTCCATAACACCGTGGGCTATGCCAATCCACCGTAAGACTTCTTGACGTGACCCGCCATCATTATGGACTACACTACTAAGGTATGTAAAACTTTCCAAGATCTCAATGTCCTCGCCGCACGCATGAATATAATGTATTGTTTCATCTAGTAAGCCTCCAAACACCTGGACCTTGGTCTTGAGCCAAGAGTCCCAAAGGCTTTGCCTCCTCGTGCAGCGCCTCGAGAGCTTTCACCAGGACCTTCAGCGACTCGGCAAAAATTACTGCATCATCGGCAAAAACAATATCAGTGATCTTGGCGTTGCCGAGGGATGTTCCACAATCACTTTGATCTACAACTTTGCCCAATACCCAGTCCATACAAATGTTGAAAAGTGATGGGGCAAGGACGCACCCTTGCCTCACTCCTGTATTCACAGTAATGAAGCTGGATACACCTCCCCCACACTTCACAGCACTCTCAGTCCCAGAATACAGGATTGCTGTGGCCATCAAAAAATCTATTTGATCAAAGAGGAAGAGTCACTGGTGGGCAAGTAGCGTTCTCTGGACGGTGCGCGTAGCCGCGCAGGAATCATGTTTCAAAACTGAGAGTTTGCGGACATATTTGCGTTTGCGGAAGTGCTCCCGCAAACGCAAATCCGCAAACATTTACGCTTCCGCAAATCCGCAAACGAATTCAGACTTCCGCAATTTGCGGAAGTTGCGGTTTGCAGAAGTGTTTGCGGAAGTGTCCACCTCTGCCTGCCTGCCTGCCTGCCTGCCTGCCTGCCTGCCTGCCTGTGTTTAGACTCATCATACGAGGGCACCTTTCTCTCCCTCCCAGCCAGCGGTATGCAAAAAAACATAGAAGGATGTAATGGATGAGGCTAAAAGAGTGGTAATGATAGAGAGAGAAAGAGAGAGAGAGAGAGAGAGAGAGAGAGAGAGAGAGAGAGAGAGAGAGAGAGAGAGAGAAGAGAGAGAAGAGAGAGAGAGAGAGAGAGAGAGAGAGAGAGAGAGAGAGAGAGAGAGAGAGAGAGAGAGAGAGAGAGAGAGAGAGAGAGAGAGAGAGAGAGAGAGAGAGAATTAATGAAAATATACTGTGTCATAAAATTTATCGGAAATGAACCATGGAGGATATTTGGTAAAGGAAAAAGATATTACTATATACTATACGACAACATTATAAGAAAGGAGACACTACGTTGTCCTGATAAGTTGTCAGGACGCAAAGAAAAGGTTTCCCAAGAAAGATATATTAGATGATATTAGATGAAAAAAAATTCGCGGAAAGAGAGAGATAAGTAGATAAATGGATAAATACAGATAAATAGTAAATAATGGTTCATCAGCTTCCATAGCATCACTTGCAGCCTCAGGCACTTAATTACATGACGTACAAGCCCTTCGATGCTCTCAATGCTTCAATGTTTATTCTTATCGCAACAATATACGGTGTTGCGTGAGTTACGTCATGATACATTCAGCACAATAACGCAATTAACGCATGCTCATCACTTACGAGTCACCATGATATACATTCGATTAAATGAACAAAACAAATCAACTGACACGCATCGCTTTCCCTTTATAATCCACTATACGCGTGCGCCCTATTTACTTTCCTTCCTATCCAAACTATCAACATTTTCGTCAAGGTCTTCATCTGGACTTGAATGATTATAAAACTAAGGGCAAATAAGTAACACGTGGGTTATTTTCATGCTTTTGGTGATAAACGCTTGTAATGCAGATTTGGAGGAGGAGGGATTGGAGGAATATGAAAATAGAAAAGGAAAAAAAACGAGGATGAAAAGGAAGATGAGGAAAAGAAGAAAGGAAAGAATATTTATATTGATTATGATCATATTGATGATAACTGTGAGAGTCCAAAGGACAGAGGAACAAGGTATAAGTAGGAGAGAAGGATAAATGAGGAATTGGAATATGGGAAGTGGAAGAACCGTTAAGGATGGTAGTGGAAGCGAGAGGTGACAATGTTTTCGCTGATACAACTTATCCTTATCAGCCAGCGAGGGGAGGGCAGCCGCCACCTGCAGATTTGCTGACTTTAGCTGTTCTACAGATGAGCGTCCAGACGAAGGGGAATAGAGAGACGGGAGTAAAGGAGAGAGAAAGCGAGGAATAAGAAGAGAGAAGAGAAGAAGAAGGAACAAGAAATGGGGGATGTGGAAAGGCATTGTTTATATTGCTGATACAACAGAATTGCCAGCGGTCAAGGGACCATCACATAACACCCCTCACTTCACACATTAGATGATTAACTGTCACACTGATATAACCTTTGCCCTGTACCCACAACCACCTGCAGCCCAGCTGCAATTACGAGGGCTGGCTGAGCTTCTGAACAGAGGACAGGAGATCAGAATCTATCTAGAGACGAGTGCGTGCACACACATTACTGCGTCGCGGTGACCTCTTATACGAGACTTGTGTTTTAGTGCAGCGGGCGAGTTAACGCGTGGTATTCCTTCAAGGTCTCCTCGGGCGGCGCGCGTGCTCGGGTAGGTGGCTGAGTTCCACTCTGCCACGCCCGACGCCACGACACCCCAACGCCCGCCGCTCCGATTTGCCCCCGGGGCAGGTGCAACTCAACTCTACGGTGCCCCGACGTCCTGCAAGACACCTGTCCCTGTCGTTCCGCCTGGGCCCTCCTAGGGTCCCGGGGCCGCGGCGGGCTACCAAGGATCGCCCCGCATTGCCCCACGGGGCGGGGTGCAACTCTACGGTGCTACGACGTCCTGCAACACACGCGCCCCTGTGGTTTCTCTTCTGGGTCCCCCTGGGATCCCGGGGCCGCGGCGGGGCTACTAAGGATCGCCCCGCTTTGCCCCACGGGGCGGGTACGTGCAACTCTACGGTACCACGACGTCCTGCAACACACCCGCCCCTGTGGCTTCCCTTCTGGGCCCCCCTGGGACCACGGGCATTGCGAGACTCACGCGTCGGGGCTACTAAGGATCGCCCCGCGTTGCCCCACCCCACGGGGCAGGTGCAACTCTACGGTGCCGCGACGTCCTGCAAGACACCTGCCCCTGTGGCTTCTCTTGGGACCCCAGGGCATTGCGAGACACACGCAGCAGGGTTTTAGGACCCCTTGAGTACCACAGGTTTACCAGGAGGCTACGCGGCAGCTGGTGATGTATTAATTACAGTGTATGACAGGGCGGGCGATTAAGGATGCCCCCGGAGGACCTGTTACAAGCCAGGGACTTCGGGGGGGACAGGGAGGGTCGTCCCCCAGCAATGCCGGGGCTTTTACCAGCCTGGGGATGCAAGCTCCCCGTATCTCCTACGCGAGGGGGCACTGCCCCGATTGATGTGAAACGTAAGTACATAGTACATGGAGATATGCCCAACCCAACCCGGCACCCTACAGGTAGGGGTACCTGCCTGGTACCCCTGGGAAGCATTTGGAATGCAGCCAACGGTGAAAGAGCCCATCCATTTCTGGTAAAGCGTGGAGGGGCGCAGGTTCGTTTGTCCAGGGCGCAGGAGGGGTCGCCACCAACATGCGGATCCCATGGTGTGTCGTCAGGGAGGTTGGCCAGAAAGGCTTCGGTGAAGCTCGAAGGTCTTGATGCAATCGTGGATTGTTGCTCAACTGTGAAGCTCGAAGGTCTTGATTCAGTCGTGGATCGTTGCTCGACAGTGAAGCTCGAAGGTCTTGTTCAGTCGTGAATCGTTTGCCGGGTGATACTAAATTTAGGCGGTCCTTTGTGATCCATGGTGTCGTGGGAACCTGTGGAGGGAGAACTCATCTACTATCTCGATCTTAATCACAAAAAAATATTAAACACTTATAATATAACATTCGTGGGAACCTGTGGAGGAAGAATTAGTCTATTATCGCGATCCTAACCACAAAATATTAAATACATTTTATAATAAATTTTACATACAGGAACACAAAATGACATGACAGGGCACAGGGCGACGGGAGGGTCCCCGACAATATTCTTGATCCATGTCCTGTGCTGGTGAATCGACGCCGTTTTAACCTCGTCGGGTCTACAGGGCTTGAACTTTGGCCAGGAGTCAGGGTGAATCATTCCGGGACTGTAAGCGTAGGTTGTCCTGCATTCCTGTCCTCATCTCGCCCAGAGAACCGTGGAGGGACTACTAGGTTGGCGCCACTCCTCGACCCCCGAAGAGGGAGTATGTGGTGGAATCGCCATTCATCAACTCCACAGCCTCACCCTACCTACCTACCACCACCTAGCGGGGAGGACCTTAACCATACCTCGGGTCACTTGCCACGACCCTACCATACCTCAGGTCTCTTGCCACGACCTTACCTCGCTGCTCCGGGTGCTGGCTTGACTAGATCGGTGAGCGTATCCACCCCACCGAGTCCGTTTTAACCCCGCGCGGGTCTACAGGGCCTGAACTCTAGCCAGGAGTCAGGGAGCATCCCTCCGGGTCAAAGATAAGGATGGGAACGGGAGAGTCGATCGTGGGCCAGGTACTAATTAACCCCGGCCACCCGGCACGGTACTGATACGGCACTCGCTGCCTGGAGGCCGAGTTAATCCTTCTCCTCCTCATACGACCGACCTGTTATCCTCCCCCTAAATGGTTAGTCCTTTCACGCTCAGTCACTTCATGACGAACTTCCCTGTTGTCCTCAACGCTACCTATCTATTCACTGGGGTACAGGGCAGCCCGCCGAGCCGCTGCAGTCAGCTCGCCGTGCTTACCATATGATCCCGGTGCTCGTCAGTCACTCCACACATTCATAGTCTATACGGTGGTGGACCTAATACTTCATATTTCACTTCACTTCCCTCACGACACCCCACGCACTTACGAACGTGTGTCACTCGCTATCTCCCTCTATCTACAGCTAAGCCACGCCAGCAACAAGATCCGGATCCTACTCACTGCGCCAATATGTTACGCCCCGTCTGGGGAGAGAGGGCGCAACGGGGGGTGAAGCTCCTGTTAGCCCTCGTCCACGCGTCCTCCGCAGCCTTCAGACTCCTCTGACCCAACGCCTTAATCGCAGGCGTTGACGCCGACAGGCCCAAGCACGACCGAGGACGGCCGTCTTCGTCGGAAGGGGGTAATGTGAGGGTCCGAAGGACAGAGGAACAAGGTGTAAGGAAGGAGAGAAGGATAGATGAGGAGATGGAATAAGGGAAGTGGAAGAACCGTTAAGGATGGTAGTGGAAGCGAGAGGCGACAATGTTTTCGCTGATACAACTTATCCTTATCAGCCAGCAAGGGGAGGGCAGCCGCCACCTGCAGATTTGCTGACCATAGCTGTTTTACAGATGAGCGTTCAGACGAAGGGGAATAGGGAGACGGGAGTAAAGAAGAGAGAAAGCGAGGAATAAGAAGAGGGAAGAGAAGAAGAAGGAAAAAGAAATGGGGAAAGTGGAAAGGCATTGCTTATATTGCTGATACAACAGAATTGCCAGCGGTTAAGGAACCATCACATAACACCCCTCACTTCACACATTAGATGATTAACTGTCACACTGATATAGCCTTTGCCCTGTACCCACCACCACCTGCAGCCCAGCTGCAATTACGAAGGCTGGCTGAGCTTCTGAACAGAGGACAGGAGATCAGAATCTATCTAGAGACGAGTGCGTGTACACGCATTACTGCGTCGCGGTGACCTCTTATACGAGACTTGTGTTTCAGTGCAGCGAGCAAGTTAACACGTGGTATTCGTTCAAGGTCTCCTCGGGCGGCGTGCGTGCTCGGGTAGGTGGCTGAGTTCCACTCTGCCGCGCCCGACGCCCCGACGTCCCGACGCCCACCGCTCCGCTTTGCCCCAGGGGCAGGTGCAACTCAGCTCTACGGTGCCCCGACGTCCTGCAAGACACCTGCCCCTGTGGTTCTGCCTGGGACCCCCTGGGATCCCGGGGCCGCGGCGAGGCTACTAAGGATCGCCCCGGATTGCCCCACGGGGCGGGGTGCAACTCTACGGTGCTACGACGTCCCGCAACACACCCGCCCCTGTGACGTCTCTTCTGGGCCCCCCTGGGATCCCGGGACCGCGGCGGGGCTACTAAGGATCGCCCCGCTTTGCCCCACGGGGCGGGTACTTGCAACTCTACGGTGCCACGATGTCCTGCAACACACCCGCCCGTGGCTTCTCTTCTGGGACCACGGGGCATTGCGAGACACACGCGGCGGGGCTACTAGTGCCGCGACGTCCTGCAAGACACCCGTCTCTGTGGCTTCTTCTGGATACCCCCTGGGACCCCGGGGCATTGCGAGACACACGCAGCAGAGGTTTAAGACCCCTTAAGTACCACAGGTCTACCAGGAGGTTACGCGGCAGATGGTGATGTATTAATTACAGTGCATGACAGGGCGGGCGATTAAGGATACCCCCGGGGGACCTGTAACAAGCCAGGGACCTCGGGGGAGACAAGGAGGGTCGCCCCCCGGCAATGCCGGGGCTTTTACCAGCCTGGGGATGCAAGCTCCCCGTATCTCCGACGCGAGGGGGCACTGCCCCGGTTAATGTGAAAAGTAAGTATAGAGTACATGGAGATATTCCCAACCCGGCACCCTACAGGTAGGGGTGCCGGACAGGGCTTGGAAACGGAATAATTTTTCAAACGGTTCGTTCCGATCAGAAACAGTATTATAAACGTTTCGTTTTTCGTTCTTCCTCCAAACATAATGTTCCTGAACCGGTTAGAAATAAATGACAACCGGTTAGAACGTTATTCTCAAACCCTGTATTAAAAATGCTATTAGCCCTAATAAATAATAATGCCTATACATGACTACATTTTTTCTTATCGTAATAAAGCCATACATTTCATGGTGCACAGTATCCAACAAAATCAAACCTTTAGATGTCGTAAGAACTATATTATTATACGACTTAAATAAGGCAACACATTTACATATACAATACAGGAAGCGTAGTGTAGGAGTATGCAATCTAAGTTGCCGTAAGGACATGAATCACTAATTATTTATTAATATTATATATATGGCAAAAAAAAATGTAATTCGTAATTTTACCAACCCACTAATTAAATAAGCCTAACCAATAAAATCAATGACTACATGTGGTACTCCAAGGACTCGAAATTTGGCGCACCAAGCATTAAGCTATGAACACAGTTAAAAGTTGAAGCACATACTCACTATATATTATCCATTTTCGAATACTGGATATTAATCTAAGCATGTTCTTAAACCCAGCTGCAGTATCATAGCTCAATGATTGCACGAATGGAATTAAAAAAGGTGTAATTGATGGGACCTTAACCACAAGGGAAGATCTCGCTAAGAATTCCTCCTTAACCTGAATTAATTCGTAATATCACCAACCCACTCATTAAATAAACCTAATCAATGAAATCAATGACTACATGTGGTACTCCAAGGACTCGAACCTAGGACACTCACACTGAAATTCGGCGCACCAAGCATTAGGCTATGAACACAGTTTAAAGTTTAAGCACATACTCACGATATATTATCCATTTTCTAATACTGGATATTAATCTAAGCATGTTCTTAAACCCAACTGCAGTATCATAGCTCAATGATTGCACGAATGGAAAGTGTAATAAAATTAGGGAACGTGATGCATATCACGAAGACAAAAAATCATAATTACAAAAGATAAAAAATTGTTTCTCTTCACAAATTAAATGAAAAGTGGTGCATATGATACTATTTGAAACAAAACCACATCGTCAGTTGCCAAGTAAACAAATACAGTAAACTTAATTGATGTATGTATATAATACATATGTATTTAGTTAAATAACTTGGCTACTGGAAGTGAAAATGGATTATTGACCCAATGTGGCATGGAACGAAAAAATAACGATATTAACCGGTTACAGGGATTTTAAAATAGCGTTTTTGTTCCGGAACAGTAAATATGATAACATTTTTGTTTCAGTTTTTGTTCAGAGTATAAATTCGTTCATTTCGGTTTTCGTTTTCGCTCCATTAAACCGTTTCAAAGCCCTGGTGCCGGGGATTAGTTGTCATGCCACTTCAGCGACCGATTGGATAGAACCGTAGCGGGGGGGGGGGGGTCCGCTAACAGGAGCTTCATCCCACGTTGCGCCCCCTCTCCCCAGACGGGGCGTAACAATAACAAATACTCTCAAAACAGATTGAAACTCTCATCAACTTGGAACAGATTGGAATTCTTCTTGGAATATGTTTAACCTCTAACCTCCGCCCTAGAGCTCTGAACCTCCATGCTGGTATGTTAGAGCTACGTACAGTGTGTTTGCGACTATATAAGCGCCAAGCCACCTGTGTAGTTCAATCATCGTGCGATACGTGCATCACTACTGCTTCATAAGATGATGTTTCCCCTATCCGCCTGGATTTCTGTAGGACAGTTCCTCGTAGGGATTATTTCATGGTGCGTCAGACTGCGGCTGCTGCCCGTGTACTCGTACCAAAGACGGGGATTCCGAGCATTGGCAACCCACAGGCGGACGCTGATGGTGGCCAGTCTGATGGTAATGCTGGCGTGGATTGGATTCCATGCCTACTTGGATCTTTCTGCTCTGGTTTGCCCGCCGCCGAGGAACGGCTGTTGGACTTGGGTGCCCTTGGTGGGGCGCTACCTAAAGGCCCTCCAAGATGCGCGGTACAACTTTTTTAGCATGATCAGGCATAAGATCTTTAAGAATTACATGATCTTAATCTGGCATTGCAGCGTCGAGTGGGTGATCATAATGTCCCAGATCGATAATATCATCCCCGTGATCAACCATTGGGGCTTGAATTTAAACAAGTTCATCCGGTAGTTGAGGATCAAACTGAACTTCATTCTTTTGTTCGCTATCACCCTTACTTTGTGTATGATTTTGAACGATCCATCTCATCTCCTCGTGATCTGGGCTGACAACATTTTCCTGTTGATGGAGGTAACCACTCTGTACTTCATCACGTCAGACCTCGGCTCGTCATCCGAAAGTGATAGCCAGTGATATCCCCACCCAGCCTTAAATCCAACTCGACCCTCTAAACCCTGAGCCTCCAACCCCCACCACGGCCATGGCCCCAGTAACCAACATCACTTAATGCTCCAGTCCCCAACTCCCCCTTAGCCCCATCCCCCCACTCTACCTACATCCCCAACCACACTCAATATTGATTAAATAAGCGTCCAGAGGCCTCCGTTCCAAATTCCATCCCCCCTCCCTTACGAACCCCACTCCATCTCCCCTCCGTAATGAACCCCACTCCATCCCCCCTCCGCCACGAACCCCACTACATCTTCCCTCCGTAATGAACCCCACTCCATCACCCCCTCCGTCACGAACCCCACTCCATCCACTCCTCCGTTACGAACCCAACTTCAACCCGCCCTCCGTCACGA
>JACEEZ010005702.1:60000-222500 GCA_016584305.1 Chionoecetes opilio | reverse complement strand
TATCGGGCGGGGACCTGCAACCACAAGTACAACTTGTGTTAGTACCAGCCACACAGTTTACATTCATTGGCATCAATTTATATGTTGATTTTAATTAAACCTCTCCTTCCTCAGGGTCAAAGCTAGACCCGTAAAAATTCCCAACGCTGGGGGGGAATATGTAGAAATTTTAGGGAACAAAAAATGCAGGGTTTGTACATCAAAACATTTTTCCCATTAAACCCCAATGACCCCAAAACATATTTTTTTGATCTTTGAGGTCATTGACCCTCCGGTCCTCAAGGTAAAATTCCCTTAACCTCCCATTGAAAATGAAGCTTATGGATTACTAACACGGGTAAAATTTCAGCTTTAGTCATAATTTGCACAATTCTATGATTGAGAGATTATAGTTTGTACTGAAGGTAGGCAAGGCGGCAAAAGGCACAGGCGGCAGCGGGCACAGGCGGCGGGCGGGGTAGGAATAGTCAAAAGGGAGGCCCCTCAACACATAAAGGGGGGTCCTCCGTCACCTGTTGGTGTACAAATACCCCATGATGTGCTTTGTTTATTTTGCAGCGGCGTGCAAGGAAGCAAAGTGGTGAGGCAAGCAACATGTGTTTCGTCACTGGCTTTAAGGGTTTGAGGGGGTTTTTTTTTCTATGTTTGGTTAAAACTAAATAAACTTAGGTGTGTACAAGTTAAAGGTGCCTGTGACGAGGGTGTTGCCTGCCGCACCTCCTTTCACTACGTGTGCTCGTATCAAGTGTTACATGCAGAGCCACCGTATGGTTCCATTCATCTATGATGATTATCATTTTGTGTCACTATCACTATTCATGTGCCTTATCTTTATATGCCTATCTATTCTACATTCCTTTATGTTTTTCTTTAACCTACGAGCGCATGCTGCCCATTTAAATGGGCGCAAAGTTGGCAACATTCAATATCCTGCTATTTTTTTATTTGTCCTCTAAAACTAGTTTTTCTTTAAACGTCCCCTGAAAAAAACGTTTAAATTTAGCCTCATCCCCCAGATTTTCATTCTTAAAGTAAACAAGGCTGGAGGAGAGGAGGAAGAGGGGCCTTTTGAAAATTTTTTAAAAATTTCCCCGCAATAAATAAGTTTTAAGTAATTGTATATATATTCGTTCATTTATTTCATTAAAAGAGGGTTGTTTTTTGGGCAAAAGGCCTTTTCACTAGTAAATATAGTTGCTGCCCTCTGCCTTATTCTATGGAACCTGTATGAAATTTTAAAAATTGATGCCCATCTAAATGGGCATCATGGGGCTTTGGGGAAAGATGACCACCCCAAAAGGTGTTTTCAAACAAGGAAAACTTAACATTTGTAAGCACTGTGGGTTTTTTATGTTTTTTCTATCTACGTCAAACTCTAAATTTAATGTATTGACCACCTTTATAAGGTTAAAATTTCAGGTATATATTTGAGGTGGGTCTCCCTTTGGTTCCTCATAATGTTTTAGGAGGCAGTTTGGGTTTTTTTATTCATTTCCCGAAGAGGAAAAACCACAAGCATTGACGTTCCTAGTGGGGTAGAGCCTCCTTGATGGGGTGGTCGTTGCTGATGATCCAGTGGGGAAATTTTTGCGTCGGAGAAGAAAAAATTAAAATTTTTTGGAGACGACTGTTTGAAGCCTAACATAGAAATTTAAATAATTAAATTTATTCTGGGCCCTCAGCGCATGGAACCAGGATTTTTAAAAATTCCTGAAGATTCGCAGCACTAACACCTAAAAAAAACGAAGGGCCCCAACCACCCAAAGGGAAAAACGAAAAAAAAAAAAAGCCTACATACACATGGGAAAATATAGCACTGAAAACTATAAGGGAATACTACCATTAGTACACGGAGTACACAAACCTTCTGTATTGAACAAATGGTTAGATGAAGGACTGACACCTGTTGATATTTTTTAAGTATTTTGGGATGATGACGTGATGGAAATACTTAGGAGAGAAACGAACCGTTATCATCAAGTAAAGTTTGGTAAAGTTTGGTGTATGTTACAGTAGAAGAGCTTTATCAGGTATTTGGCATTTTCCTTTTGCCAGGATATAACTCAGTCCCATACAGACGGCTCTTCTGGTCCAGCCAAGCCGACGCCCGATGCCTTGCTGTTGTTCAAAGTGGTATGAGACTCAACAGGTTTGAGGATATTGTTCGCAGCCTACACTTTGATACCTGCAGATAAGATATTCAAGATACGACCACTAATTGAACACTTTAACAAAATGTTCATGACCCTAACCCAGCCGCTTACAATGACATGGGCAATTGATGAAGGCACGGAACCTTACTATGGTCATCATGGATTCAAACAATTCATCAAAGAAAAAACTATGTTTAGATATCAATTCTGGTGTTTGTGCTCCTCCGAGGGTTTGCTAATATCCTTCAAACTCTATGAAGGAAAGGAAACTAGTGATGTAGAAGGCCGAACAATAGGTGAATCTGTTGTGGAGACCCTTGCTAGGGGAGTTGTTCCTACAGGAAGTAATGGATATATTGACAACTATTACTTTTACAACACTGCCTCTACTTGAGTCATTCAGAAAAGCAGATGTTAACATCACAGGGACAATTCGAAAGGATAAAGTTAGAGATGTCTTTCTGTCAGACATCAAGAAGAGTGAAAGAGGATGACAGTGACAATTTGTAGTTGTGAGGAGTAAGTAGAAATTTATTTTTTATAGAAAACATTTCTTATACTAAAAATATATATGTTATTTGTTAAACATAGCTGCTTATGAATGATAAAGGTTGAATTAAGGAAAGATAATTATATGTACCCTTTATAGACATAAAAGGCGTAGATATTTACGATGCATGTCGGCACTTTGAATTTGTCGAGTGAGATGTACCTCCATGATGCCCATTTAAATGGGCACTACATAACTCCATTATGAATGAATGAAGAAGATCTATCATACATAGTCATCAGTTTTATGTCAATATATACTAGATATGTAAAAATAAAACTATTATACTGACAACAAAGGGTACCATGCGCTCGTAGGTTTATTAATAAAGGGAGTTAAAAAGGGGCGTCAAATATTGTTTTCAAGTGCTGTTTTCAAGGGAAATAATCGATGCCGGCCGGTACAACGGATGCTTGCAGGCACAGTCTCCCTAATATGCGAGACATACTGTAGCTGTCAGGTGTGTGTGAGAGAGTTATCACGCCATTCGTAGGAGAGTGCCTGAAGTCCCCAATGACCGTTTATGTCACCCTCTGCCGCTGTGTGGCTTCAGGTCCACAGCAGGGGGACAAGGGTTCATCATGAGTGTTTTGGTCTTGTAGAGGTAGCCACCAAAGAGAACCACAAGTGACGAAGTACTGATGTGTGTAGGTTGTGACGATACTGCTGCCTGCTTCACCATATTAAGAAAATACATGTGTAGTTGTAGTAAAAGCAAAGCGACTTAAGATTTTCAAACCTGCATCAGAGAAGAAGGCTCATTGTACATATGCAAACTTATAGGTTACGCCTTATCAATCAATCATTGGGGGCATAGCCGGGAGGCGCGTCGCCTCGCCCACCCTACGACGCCACTCCCGGGGGTCACCACGCGCGAGTTCCCATGCAGGCTCCTTTCCCATACCAAGCAGCTCTCGACAAGAAACATCAACTTGCCCCAGCCACGAGCCTTGTGGGCGCCCCCTTGGCCTCCTCCACGCCGGATTGTCTCTTACAGATACAACCCGATGGGAAGGATCGGTTTCAGGGTAGCGTGAATGCCATATAGCCGAAGTTGGCGCGACGGACTATGCAGGTAATAGCCTCGTTTCCAGTCTCAGGGTTTGCAATCGCTGATTTGACACGTAATCACCCAGCGATACCCTAAAATTCCCCTCCCAAAGGACCGAACTTTTACCAAAGGCTTTAATTCGTCTCTTCAAGTCACTATTTAGTGTCCATGTCTCAAAAACCATAGGGGTAAGACAGGGATCACAAGCGACTTGAAGATCCGGATCTTTGTCCTCCTCCCACAGGTACCGACAACGCCAAATTTACTCCCGCTGAGCGAGTCCATAACACCGGGGGCTATGCCAATCCGCCGTAAGACTCTTGACGTGACCCGCCGTCATTATGGACTGCGTACCAAGGTATGTAAAATTTTCCAAGATCTCAATGTCCTCGCCACACGCATGAACGGGACTGTACTGTTTTCTTTTTAGTAAGTCTCCAAATCCCTGGCCCTTTGGGGTCTTGAGCGGAGACCTCAAGTCCCAAAGGCTTTGCCTCCTCGTGCAGCGCCTCGAGAGCCATCACCAGGGCCCTCCAGCGACTCAGCAAAGATTACGCATCATCGGCAAAAAAAGATCAGTGATCTTGGTGTTGCCGACGGAGCTCCACAATCACTTTGATCTACAACCTTGTCCAATCCCCAGTCCATACAAGCGTTGAAAAGTGATGGGGCAAGGACGCACCCTTTCCTCACTCCAGTATTCACAGGAAGAAGCTGGATACACCTGCCCCACACTTCACAGCATCTCAGTCCAGAATACAGACCAGTTATCAAACCCTTTGTCCTTGCAGGAATCCCTCGAAGTCGCAGAAGATCCCAGAGTGACTCACGATGCACTGAGTCAAACGCCTTCTTGAGATCAACATAGGGTGCAAGCATCCCCTGTCGAAACTCACGTCGGCGTTCCACCAGGGCACGAAGCGTAGGATACGGTCCGTTGTTGACTTACCAGGCGTGAACCAGACTGCTGAGGTCTCTGATGCTTCACCCGATGACTGCGAATTCGTGTCAGCAATAGATGGGCAAGCACCTTGCCTGGTACGCTGAGCAGTGTAATACCGCGGTAATTGTTGCAGTCCTGACGGTCCCCTTCCCTTTCCAGATAGGGACACCAGCCCCCTTTTCCAGTCAGGAGGAATGGTACCTGATTGCCACACGGCAGTCAGGACAGCATGCAAAACCCCCGGATCATGGGGCCCCACCCCCCGCCTTGAGGAGCTCCGCACTGATATTACAAACACCAGCTGCCTTTCCACCCTTCAAAATTTTTCTACAGCCTCTTGACTTCGTCAAGAGAGGGGTGCGGTTTTCGCAATGGGAGGATCGGCATCCACTGCCCGTAACCAGTGGTGTGAAGCTGCTCAGTTGGAGGGTCCACCCTGAACAACTGCCCAAAGTACTCAGCCAACGAGCCATTGCCCATCCATGCCGACACGAGGCGCCCCTCTGCTGTTCGAATAGCACTCGCCCGAGAAGGAGACTTGGAACGGAGCTTCTTCAGGGCTCGGTAGGCGGGTCGGAGGTCATTAGCGTTCAAAGACCCTCGACATCCCAGCGAGACTCCTGACATACCTCTCCTTGTCTCTCCTCAGGAGGGTTCTAGTCCGGCGTGACAAGCCCTGTGCTGGTCCCGGTTCCAGCCAGCCTGGCAGCGCGACTCTCCTCGATTTCTCCAGCGTCTCCGTCGAAAACAAAAACCACGCCTTGACCTCGGGCGTTCCCCAATACACTCCTTGGCAGCCTTTTTAGAGTTTCACGTTTGAAGGTATCCCACAGTTCTACAGGATCCCCGAGAGCACCGAGCACATCAAACCGATTTGAGACTGCCACGCATACTCATGAGCACATGTCAAGTCCTTCAGTTTCTCAAGATGAAACACATATGGTTACCTCTTGAGATTCTTCGGACTTGACATGAAGCTTAAGTGTAGCAACAACAAGTCTGAAACTGTTCCAAGGAACTCAGCACCCGGTAAACCCCGCAGTTCGGAGGATCCCCCAAAAGAGTACTAACGAGGATGTGGTCGATCTCCTTAGCTACCCCTCCGGCATTACTATACCATGTCCAGCGGTTGCAGCTCTGGTCGCTGATACCAAGAACCTCAATTCTCAACCTTCTGGGACCTTGCAACGTTAGAAGGCAGAGAACTGTTGGTGTTTCTGGTACCGGAGTCCTATGGGGACCCCCCAACACCACAATCGTAGCCATCTCTCACAGTGCCAGTAGTAGCATTGAAGTCGCCAAGACAATGGTGGTCCCGAGGAGGACACTGGTTAATACAGAACGGACCGTGGAACGGAATGGGAAAGTGAAACTATTTTAGATTATTTCGAAAATTTGGAAGGTTCTGTTTCTTATGTAAAATTGATTTTAAGGTGGTTTCGTCCGCTTCAAACTTTTTGGTTTTGAGCACTTCTTGCTATGCAAAAATGGACTTTTATATTTATATGCCAAACATAGCTTAGCCCGCTAAAGTACAACGGACTTCATTGCACCTATCATCAATTCTTGATCGGGCTTTTTAGGATGGCTTCTCCTTGTAAAACCAATGTGGAGTCGAGCCTGCAACCTAGACAGAGCTCTGGATCCAAGTTGCGCCTGTGTTGGCGGTGGACGAGAGTTTGCTGAGAGTGAGGTGCCTACGTATCGCGGCGTGATGAAGAGGGGAACCTTCTCCAAGAACTCAGCGGCATCCGGGCGGGTCGTGGCAAGGCGGGGGTACCCCAGTGAGAGACAATGCGAAGGATCTGACCCCCATGGTGCTTGCCAAGTGGAAGAAATCAAACGCCCCAGTTTGCACATCAGGGGATGTTATTGACCGAGTCCGTGACCAGAAAGATAGATAAGTTTTGGAAAGAAGGTAGTGAAGTGGTGGAGACAGAGCAACTAAAGAAGTAAAGGAATTCGTGAGCAAGAATCAGGACAGGCTGTTTGAATAAAGGCCTGCCCTCACACGATCTCCTCGGCAAGGGACAAGGAATCCCACTGCTCCAACCCCCAGCTGTGCCAAGTGAGAGCACACGTGCAGTGTGACTTGCCCCCTGCCAGCAAAGTCTACTTTAGACCTGGAGTGGCTGCTACTACCAGAGGATCAAAGTTGGGGAAGGAGAGTGCATGTGATGACAGGGGTAGACAGAAAACGGATACGCATAGACAATGAAAGCAGCAAAGAGAAAGCAGTTGGAAGAGGAGGCTAAGCTGAAGAAGCAAGCAAAGCCAGAACGATGAAAAAGGTCAGAAGTTTTGAGCTGAGGAGCAGATGTCCTGGGCCAAGCGCTGAAGATCACCAGGATTCTGAGTATGGGTAGGACGGAGGAGTCGTTCACGCCACTCAGATGGAAAGAGGGCCAGGAGCAAAGGAGGCTGCCATAGTGGTAGACAGACTGCTCAGGAGAGGCTGGGGTCCCTGGCACCCCGTGTGAAATGCAGTACTTGGACGGCCAGCTGCAAGAAGAACACAATGCCACGTCCGGAACCTGCGCTGGCAAGCTCCGGTTCGGACGTTTCCGCCCACTGCTCTGCTGCCGTGGCTTCTGAGATTCCTCCAGACCTTATCGCTGACGGCCACATCTCTCCAGACATGTCGTACCTGGTCTGCGATCCTAACAAGCTGGGGAGGTACAGGCAGGATGCCATGGCAGCGGCCAGGGACCTTGACCAATGGGAAGCACAGGGTAACAAAAATAGTTGGATGGGTTCCGATGTGGAGGAAGGGACAGACCAGGGTGATGGTGCCCGAACAGCTATGGGAAACTGCACCCAAGGTTGATCAGAGAGGAGAATGGTCAGTGGAACAGGGGAGCCATCTAGAAGGTACCTTTCGGCACTTTTTACAGAGGCGGACCCGGTGCCACTTGAGAAGCCTGGTTCAAGTGCTCATCTCTCTATGGATCTGCTGGTGAATACGACTCGACCGACTCACTGATCGTAATGCAGGTGACTCAAACTAGGGCCAACAAGGGTGGAAGGGTGGTACTCACGCCCCCATTTGGAGAAGTGCTGGGACGCAAGCCTCTTCTTGAGTATATGCGTGTTGCACACAAAGGATGTGCCCCTGCGCCACCCTATCACCAGCATCGACGGGCCGTACCTCATACTGAACCTGGTTCACGGGTCCAGTTGCAGTCTGCTGTCCAGCGTGAATAAGATGCAGTACAACGCAGAGTTCCGAGGTAGTGCCAGGCGGTGAAGATCCACGGAGGATACCGGAATATCCTGCGTCAAATTGTCACACTGGACCAGCAGGTTCTCTACCAGCTAGTGCCAGGATGGTGAAGCGGGGCGTACCAGTCCGAGCTGCAGGAGATCAAAGTGTGGCAAGGTGGTCACACTCCAGATGGCTCACCACAGCCAGTCGCCTGTGTAATGTTGGACCAGAAAGCATGGACTGAATTGGCAAAGAACGAACACCCTGGAAATCCTAGTCACAGTACTGCCTGCAGGTGTGTACTTCAAAACGTACTACGACATCAGGTTCACCACAGACTAGAGGACGGCCCAAAGCACATCCTCACGCAGCTCAGAGTGATGAAGTCGAAGACCAAGAAGGTCCAAACAGCTGTGGACCTTTACGTGCGGACATGAGCATGGTTCGCACACTCAGAATGTGTCCTCCTCTCGCTGATGGCGAGTTAGAGTGAGGGCGGACCGCAGGTCGCCGTGACCCAGATTTTGGGAAGCTGAGGGCTGGCGAGGATATGGGGGACACCATTGTAAGACCTGCATCACACCAAGCTGTAACTTGTCAGACACCAGCTTGCAGACCACTGATCAGATGGCAGGCCGCTGGGCCAGGTGTGTACGAAGCCCGGCATTCACCTGTTCACTGTCCGGGGATCAGATCCAGGCGATCCTGGTCAAGCCGTACGAGGTTCCGGAGCTTCTCTATTCCACACTCAGAGCACCGAAAAGTCGTGTAGCAGGTGACAGAGGCTGCAGGACCAGCAGTGGTGGGGCAGCAGGCCAGAGAATGGGTTCATCCGGGGCTCGGGCCCACCACCGGGAGACATGCCCTGCTTCAGGTATAATGAAGGACATGAGGACAAGTTCTAGGCCAACGTAGAGGCTGTGACACTGTGATGTAGTGCCTGAGTGAACCAACTGATCAGAAAGCGCTTTTACCACGCTAGTCATTTGGACACTGCGTACTCATTTAAGCATTATTCGATACGGGTGCACTATAAAAGTGCCGATTTTGCATAGTAAGAATTGCTCAAATGCAAAAATGGAAATAGATAAAATCGTCTTAGAATTCCATTTTACATAGGAAATTGGCATGCCAAAGTAGCGAAAAAGATTTTTTGTTATACGGCGTACCCTAAATTGCAAAGGGAATAAAGTGGTAAAAGTCGGCCAGAGCGCCTCCTCAAATTAAAGTTGATATTTTTCGGATCTTTATATTTAAATTTAAGAGGAAGGTCTGAGAGCGAGACATGATCATAGATTCGAGTATGTATGTACACTTCGTACCTGGTTTTCAGGTATTTTTGCCTAGATACATTTAAGCCTATATACAGAGCCTCCAGGGTTCGGATGGTAGGCCCTGTAGGTATTGTTAAGGACTGTGATGGTTGGCCCTTGCCTGTGGTGGCAGATACTATGATTTTATAGTGACGCCTGTGTTTAGACTTTAGGGGCTCATGCCGCCCCCCTGTGTCCTCCGATGCACTCGCTATCGAGAGTAGAGTTTATGGGAAGCATGTGGGTATTCTTTGGCCAATCGGCGATTGCAGAAAGTTTTTGGCACCCCTCTGGAATCGAACTCTAAACAGAGCTTGCCACTTGCAGGCGTTAACCACTCTGCCACCACCTCCTCAAAGCAGGAAGGCTTCTGTTTGCAAACCTGATTTATTATTAAACTAAAGTTTTATACTTAATCCCTCATGCTTGCTGTGGTTGTGGATTACCATAGTATTGTTATCTGAAAGCTCTGAACTTTTTACTCTCAGTATCAGTCCAATTTGTTATGGAAGTTTTCAGAACTTGCTTCAAAACTGATACTGTCAGGATGTGAACGCTACTCCTTCACTACTCCGTAGGCAAAGGAAAAGCCATATGTAACCTATGGTCCCTAGAAATACATTTTCGTTTAAGACGAAGCAGATTTTGTACAATCATTGGGGGCATACACCGGGGGGCGCGTCGCCTCACCCACTCTACGACGCCACTCCCGGGGGTCACCACGCGCGAGTTCCCATGCAGGCTCCTTTCCCATACCAAGCAACTCTCGACTCGACAATTTTGTACAGGAAAGCAGCTATTCGAAAAAGTAGTTTTATTTCATAGTTAGCAATTCGTTGCAGTCCTGCGGAAGAGCAGCGGAAGCCATTTGATGTAATTACCATTACTACCTGCCACGCTATGCTATGGGATGAAAAATATTTTATTTAAATAAAAGCAAAGTACACACTTCAGAGCAGAGTTATATATCCATAATTTTTGCATCCACCTCGGTCGTGTTCTTTAAGTTACATGTTTCCGACTTACATTTACGGTTGAAGACATCTTTCTGGAAATAAAGATATACAATAAAAAAGGAGCAGGAATATCATAGGTGGATGAGAGTATGCCAAGAACTGTAATTTCCTCCACCCTAAATAAATTGGCCCACCCCCTTTCTTTATTCTCTTACTGTCTTCTTTATAGGGACTGGCAACTAAGCGGGCTTTGTATTACCTCCTTATTGTGCCCTTGGCCAGTCTTTTGTGATGTAAAAAAATTAATAATAAATAAAAATCTGTAAAAAGATTGGTTTTAGGTTAGTAGAAAAGTTTTCTCACTAAACGACAAAACCGTATCAGAAAAAGAATAAAGGATAGTAGAACCAGGATAGGAAGATGAAGGTGACTCACAACAGCAACAACAATAACAAGATCAAGAACAGAAATAAAGAGAAGAAGAACAACAGAACTTACTACTATTACGACTATTAATATTACCACTACTAACTGCTACTACTACTACTATTACTACTACTACTACTACTACTACTACTACTACTACTACTACTACTACTACTTGTACTACTACTATTTCTGATAATTACAACTACAGCAACACCGATAACAACAGAATCATGTATAAATAACGTCATGATAATAATAACGAAATAATGATAACACTGGGGAACAAATTTTTGTTGAGTTAGGTCTGACACTTGTTATTAAGTAATTTTTGGGTGCTGATCCAAAACTGATCTCAGTTTTTCTCTACCCACGTCAAGTTTTTAAACTGTAGGATTTCGTTTTCCTAAAAAATATGAAAAATACTGTACATAACGTAACAGTGCTTATTTTATAAAAGTTGCAAATTTTTAACATACAATGAAAATGAAAGAAATAGGCATGAATAGAATGTTTATTTAACATTATCATGTTTTAGAAAGGATAAGGCTATAATTTTTTGGGGCGGGTTTAAAGGGTAAAAATTTACGGTTTTGTAGCTTTGTCTGGAGTGTTCAACTTGAGGACTATCGCGTTTGATGCTCCAAACCAATATCAGCCATCATACCCCACATCCCATCTACCCTGAAACGTTCTTCCATAACCTTCAATCTTTGTGAAATCGTTCACCTTTGCTCGTCGCTAGCAGCACCGGATTTTCCGGAAGTTGGCAAGATGCTTATGCAAAAAAATGTACTTTAATACTCATGTTGCAACCACGCTTTGTACTCTCCAATAGTTTCTGAAAAATTTCTGTGTAAATTACTTGCACGTGTATTTCCAAGAAAGTTCTTGACGACGTCTTTGAATGATAGCCAAGCATTCTTTTCAATTTCTGACATAGTACCGTTGAAATGTTCATCTTTGATGGCTGTCGAATTTGTGGCCATAAAACAAAACCGGCCTTGATTTTTTCAATTGACAGCCCAGGAAATGCCAAATGATGTACTTCAAACAGTCGCCATCATTGACAATGCTTTACAAATTGTTTCATGAGACCTAGTTTTATGTGCAGAGGTGGGAATATTATTTTCTTTCCTGTCAACAAGTGGCTCATGTACAATGTTAGGATCTCCAGGTTTAAGATCAGATCTGGGAGGCAAATTCGTCTGAACCCAATGCTTCTCTCGAGCTCTGCTATCCCCCATACAGAGAAAGCAGGGATACTTGTGTATCCACGTTGTTTGACCAAGAAGGAAGGACACCATTTTAGGTCAACACAGATGTCCAATGTGTTTGTCATATTGCAAAAACTCAATGACTCTCTTTACATCTCCATATTCCTTCACGAAGACAGACCGAATCCCCAATAGGGCTGCCCCAAACAAATTGCCATTGTGTAAAGGACACACTTAAAGCTCCGCTTTGACTATCAATAAACAATCGCCATTCTTTTGGGATTGTAATTGAAAGCCCTAATTCCTTCAGTAAACCAGGATGTTATGGCAAACAAAAAACCCACTGCACTTCGAAGTACTGCAGAAATGTGTACTTTCTCTGTTCGAAAGTATGATACTTTCACTCCTTGTTCAAGTATTTTTTTTCTCGTTCAGTCTTGATGCTAGTATTTCTGAAGTTTTTTTGGATGGCCCAAATCACGTGCTAAATCATTCAACTCGTGCTGATCAATCCCCTACGAACTGAATCCTCGTGAATGTCAAATTCTGCTCATTGCTGTCACTGCGTTCTTCAACATCACTCAGATATTCTAGAGGAGGTAGTTGTTCGAAACTGGCACTGGAATTTCGCTGAATGAGGCATTGGTCTTATAGCTGACGGACCAAGTGGAATTTTGGGTTATCTGGAGGGGAAGCTGTGGAGAAAAAACTTGACGTGCTAGAAAAAAAATGACTACAGATTTGGAATCAGCATGCCAATTTTAGTCTAAAAAAGCTCAAAAAATCTACTCAACAATTTTTTTTCTTCAAATTGTTCCCCAGTGTAATGGTTAATGATGCTGATAACGATAATAATAATTAGTATGTATATGTGTGTGTGTGTGTGTGTGTGTGTGTGTGTGTGTGTGTGTGTGTGTGTGTGTGTGTGTGTGTGTGTGTGTGTGTGTGTGTGTGTATTTACATATATTTATGTATGTACTTATCTATGTACCTTGTTATATTTATCTTAGTTTCCAGGTATCTATTTCCCCTTTGTTTGCAAACACGTAGTATTTGTATTCGCACAGAGCAAGGAATCTCCACTAGCTGCCTTATCATCCGATAAGCTGGCTTATTAATCTGAACCACTCGTATAATTCATTAGCCAGGTAATTCTCTCTGTAATTACCCTTCCAATGCAATAGAGGATAACGCAGGTACAGGCTTCCCTCGTGATTTATAGGCTACGGAGACAGTGCTGCAAGAGAAAATACCCTTACCAGATGTGGGTGTCTTAAGTGAAGCCACACCACGTAGGGGATAATCCTCTCCATGAAACACATGCCCCTGCCACCCCGCTATTCAGAGACTAAAGCTTTAATTTAACTTTATGAGAGCTTCAATAATCTTCCCGAGTAATTCTTGCCATTTATTATGGATGTGTTTCCATTTACTGGCCCTCATAATTAGTGATGGACCAAATATTCACTTTCGCTTTCGCAATTACGAATATTCAATGTTTTTCAATATTCGCATCCGCACTCCCACTCGTAGTTGTTTGCGAATATGCGAATATTCGCATACTGGGCACAGCCCAAACCTCAGGTTAAGTGATAGCAGGTGATAATTGATACCAGGTGGTCCATTGTGTTCCAGCCCAAATCAATAACCTGACAAAAATAGGAAAACATAACAAGTGAGCATAAAATTACACAAGCAAATATATATTATATATTATATATATATTATAATATATATATATATATATATAATATATATATATATATATATATATAAAATATATATTATATATATATATATAATATTAGTTTTTGGCGGGCGTTAAAAGTTAGCTAAAATAATGGGGTGCGGAGGCGTAGTGGTAGCCAAAGCCTTAAAAGACTTAGTCCCTCGGATACACCCTCCTTCCTCCACCCTCCAACTGCGTCGCAGTGGCTACTCTAGGGTCACTGTGACTTAACTCAACTCATTGCCTCGTGCGCCATACTCCAATAAGCATATACGTGCTCTTCTCTGTCACTCACGAGCACAATCAACTTTTTTTGAAAGAGAACAGTGTTGCAGCTACTGCGTAATGGCTTCCAGTCACACCCGTGTGGTTTGGGAATATTTCGAGATTATATCTAATGACTTTGCAACGCGTAAATTTTGCAATAATAATTATTCTCGAAAAGGAAGAACGACATCTGGGTTGTGAAACCATCTCGGCAGCAAGCACCCGGAAGAATTTAAGGCTATGAGCAAGCAAGAGGAAGAAAAGAAAGAGAGTAAAAAGTGGAAAGGATCTCCAACACCAGCTTTAAGAATGAAGCAGGTTAAGCCCCTATCTCACATTCACGAATCTGAACACGAATGAACACGATTTAACGTTTTTCCTTAAATCGTGTTAGAACGTATGAAGGTGGCGCACTCATTCGTGTTCATTCGTGTTAAGTCGTGTTCGGTCGCGCGCGGTCGTATGGACGTCGCAGCTCGGCTTAAATAGTGTTATAAATTTTTGCAATGCAAAAATTTATAATACGATTTAAGCCGAGCTGAAAAGTCGTGTTCAGTCGTATGAAGGTCGTATGAAGGTCGTATGACAGTCGTGTTCAATCGTATGAAGATCG
Organism: Chionoecetes opilio; assembly: GCA_016584305.1. NCBI lineage: Eukaryota > Metazoa > Arthropoda > Malacostraca > Decapoda > Majidae > Chionoecetes > Chionoecetes opilio. Next base: position 208,077 of record JACEEZ010005702.1, on the reverse strand, counting down.
TGTTCAGTCGTATGAAGATCGTGTTTATTTTTGTAGTCGCATGGACATCGTAATGATTCGTGTTTAATCGTATGGCGGTCGTGTTGGTTCGTGTTAGGTCGTATGGGCGTCGTATGACAGTCGTGTTTGGTCGTATGACAGTCGTATTGGGGGCGTGTTAAATGAGGTTAAATCGTGTTGTATCGGTATGAATATTTTTATGACGGTCGTATGAGTGTCGTGTTCAGTCGTTAGGGTCGTATGAGGTCGTAGGGTGTCGTGTTTGGTTTTATAGGGTCGTGTTTTGGTTAAAATTTGCATAAATAAACCACTAGGTCGGCACAAATTAAACACGTTTTTCAATTTTTTTAAAATCGTGTATTAAATAGGGGCTTTACTCTCAAAACGTGTGTGGAAAAGGAAAAGTTGTGCGACTTAAAAACGAAAAAAACCAAAGAATGGAAAAAAATTGCAAAATGCTAGTAATGGTGATCTTCCATTTTCTCACGTGGAAATCTTTCTTTGAAAGGGGCTAATGAAGAGCAGCCCCACAATATCCATTTTAAATAATTAAAAAAATGGGTATTATTTGAAATATTATGTAATTCGAAAATTCTCTTTCGCATTCCGAATTTTAAAAACCCAAAATACCGCATTCGCAATACGAATACAGAAATAACATTTGGTCCTCACTACTCACAAAAACCCACGGTTGGGGCCCAAAGCGCAGGGAACAAAGCACAAAAAAATGTGTCATACACAACATATGTTCAAACACACATCCCACCTGCTATAAAATGCTCACCATTCATCCTTTGGCTGGTTTTTTTACCATACCCTCCTCGGTAAATGGCGTCCCCATATTTTTCGAGCACCAAAACTTCTTCACTTTTCGTTTTCCCTCATTACATGCATTTCTAGCGAGGGGTGCGCATCCCTGCCCCCCCTCCATATCATAGATGGCTTTTTTTAGTCTGCTACCGAAAAAAACCGTTTTGCTCTTTTTTTGCTTTAATTTTCAATAGATTTACTCCGCCGCCCATCTCGTCGGGTTTGTCGCCATGATGACGGACGGTGTGTGGTGTGTGTGTTTTTGGTGTGCTTGTCTGTGCTGTTGGTGTAATCTCCCTACGGTGTCCCTCTGACAAAAAAGGAAAAAAGCACCCTTTCAAGAAAACTTTTTCACCACCGGGAGATATTCGTTACCTAAAAAAAAACCTGAACTGCAGATACACGGGGACAGACAGGGACAACAGGATAGCAACCCTCCACTCAGGCCATCGGGAGATGGAGAAGAGGCTTCCCTCGTGGTACTTGTACTACTTTCCAATAGTGACGATGGCATCCGGGCCCCTCTGCAGGGGGAAGGGGAAAACAGGATTGTAAATCTTGTCAACAACATTGGGTGGGGCCCATATCCTCTGTCCCCCCGGGACAGTATTACAGTGACACCAAGAAAAAGGAGGAGTAACTGCCCTCTGTCATCAAAGGGACAACAAACATGGGGACATTTACAAAATACATGCTGGTCCCCCTCAACCCCCACCCCCATGAAGGGCCAAGGGGGTAATCGAAAAGTTCGCATATCTGATCTCATCACACCAAAGCCTGGGTCTTACAGGGGGGACTGCAAACTCTTTCTGAGACTGACTACACTGAGAACTTCATATCCAGTGTTCAGGGGTGCCAGCGGCCAAAAGGCCCGGGGCTCACGCCCCCGAAGAAAAACTCGGCAAATCCAGGCACCTCAAAACCACTGTTGTGCCCCCCTGCCGTAAGGGGGCACCGTAGTCTGTGCCAGAGAATTCTGGAGTTTTACCTGACCTTTTCCATGGGGCCCCGTCTCACCACCCCCAACCTGCAAGTTCTGCGCAGGAAGGGGGGCTCTTAGGTCAACCGCGCTCTGCGGGTCTGCAGGGCAACCCGTCCCCAATGCTGACGCACTCTTCATAAGCCTAATAGTTTTCCTAAGTCCCGGAGTGGACTGGACTGGACTAGATTGATAAGTTTGGGTTTATATTTTTACCAAATGCAGTATAAGTACCTCAGAAAATATTGTATAAAATCAGCATTTTTGTTTTTTTTGTATTTTCAGAATTTCTTTTATATCAGTAAATTTTTCCTTTAACTATTTTTCTATTTTTCCTTATTAAATTTTTATATGTACACTTGTTTGGAATTTTTGTTACCTTATACTGGCGAGGAACTGTTTATGGTCATTTCTTTGACCTAGATTTTGCAACATAAAATTGCAACTTTTTCAAAAATCACACGAGTAAAAAAGTCTTGTAATATCTTCATTAAAATGATATCGGGTATTAAAATTTTGAATTTGGGAGTATTTATATGGTTTGCCCGATAAGGGTTAAAGAACGACGACGACAGCTGTAATTGACTCACGCTGTCCAGGCTCAATTAAGTAACACACTGTAACTTTGCCCTTTACTTAACATTAATAGCCGTCACCAACATATGTAAATAAGTACACAGGTCGCTGGATCACAAACAATAATACTTTTGCCACAAGGAATACACAAACGTGGAGGACGTGTAAAGCAGCACCAACCATAGGAACGAGTCGTAGGGTTACAAAACCCTCGTAACCCATGCAGGTAGACGAGCGGCTGGCCAGGGCGTAGGTGGTTTCCGTAGCTCCCTGTAACCCATGCAGGTAGACAGGGGGCTGGCCAGGGCGTAGGTGAGGTCCGTAGCTCCCTGTAACCCATACAGGTAGACCAAAGGTGGCTGGCCGGGCGTAGGTGAGTCCGTACTCCCTGTAACCCATACAGGTAAACGGGGCCCGGCTGGCCAGGGCGTAGGTGAGATCCGTAGCTCCCTGTAACCCATACAGGTAAACGAGGCGGCTGGCCAGGGCGTAGGTGAGATCCGTAGCTCCCTGTAACCCATACAGGTAAACGAGGCGGCTGGCCAGGGCGTAGGTGAGGTCCGTAGCTCCCTGTAACCCATACAGGTAGACGAGAAGGAGGATGACCAAGACGTAGTCAGGTCCGTAGCTCCGTGAGTGCTGTGTGGAGTGTGAGTGGGGTCGCAGGAATCTATCGCTGTCCCGGTCCATCCTCGTTATATAACCGACGGTACACGTGACTCCTGTGACGTGGCCGTGAAGGTGGTGCCCCCTTGTGGTGGTGATTCATTGAACAGCCTTGCTTCGAAGCTTCGGGGCACCACAGCTGTTGTAAGTCTTCCCGAAGGTATTCGTCACCCGTTCTTGTTTTGCAATCAGCTCGGAGTTCTGCTGATGCGTTTATCATTGCATCAAAGACTCGTCACTCAGGAAACGACATTGGCATACTGAAACTCCTTATTGGAACCTGGTTACCGAGGTTGCCACGTAACAAGCCGCTCGTGTTGTTATGGTGCCAACAACGGCACCACATGGTAACGCCACCACACCCGCAAATTCCTCACGCCCGCAAATTCGCCACGGCAGCAACATCGACACGCCCGAAACACCGCCACGCTTGCAACACCACCACGCTAGCAACACCGACACAGCCACAACACCCGTACTGCACGAAAATACAATTAACTACAAACCACCAGCTGTAACTTGCCACCTATAGTCAGGCAGATAGGTGTATCCATCATAAGAATTGTGGGTTTAGACGTACAAGCATGATATTTGGCACAGTCATAGATAATAATCTAATGAATAATTCCAGATATGGACCCACCGCGAAAACGTCCTATGGTAGCCGTGGCGGCCATTTTACAAAATGACCGTTTTGACCCCGATTATTTTTAACCGGAGGGACACAAATGCTTCTTTATGTTCAAATGAAATACTCTAGAACACATATAGGGCCATAATTGTATTCCCCAAATTACCACAATTTGAAATTTGTGTTGCCAGCAATGTCAATTAACCCACCAGGGAGCGTAATAAGTGCTGACTCATCAAATTTCGGAACCTCCGCGTTCAGGAGTCAATGTTTCAGTGAAATTACAGGACCAAATTAACTATTTTACAGGAAAGTACATTTTATTTAAGTAACCACTATTTCTATGACTGTGCCAAATTTCATGCTTGTACTATAAACCCACATTCTTATAAATGGATAACACCTATCTGTCTGACTTAAAGTAAAATTTAGTAACTGAGAAAATTATTTGGTGCTAAAGATAAATGCACGTTCGTCATAATTATTAAATGCCGGGTTTTAGAAATATTTTATGTGGTTAAGTTGAAAAAACGAATATGGTAAATTTAAACAGTTTCGTCTACAACAATACAGTTTTGTTAACAATAATCTAAACTCAAAAGTTCTAAACTATTCAGCTATGTATATAAATACTAATTACAGCAAATTTTGGACTTTTTTTTGTAACGCATTTTAAATATATTATTCCGTAAGTTGTAAGCATTAAACAAGCTTCAAAGATTGATTTAGAAGAAATAGTGAAATAATAATAGGCTCCCCGTATATAATATGTCCCATCATCCCCAATTATACCCAATATATATGCAATGACAACAATTTTGCCCCTGAACATTGAAGATTAGTGATTTGACATTATTAGCATGAGTAAAGCACTGTAACGGTAACTTACTAGATAGTTCCAGTTTGATTTTGTTTATACTCCAATTTTCTCCACCACACTGGCACAAAGCGGTACATTTCAAACTAGCTTGTTTTGAACTTGCATCGTCCCTTCCCACCCTTTTTGCATTACAAAAAATCAGCTCCCTTGATGAGTGCTGGCTTCGGGAAGCATGGACCACAGGGGTTTCCAGTTGTGGGGATCGATCCACCCCCAATCCCCAGGTGAGGGCAGACCTAACAACCTTGAGCATGTTTCCCCAGCTGGCCACCCGTGTACACAGCCCTCTTGATTTGTTGTACCAGGGCTCCTCGGGTAGGGGGAATAGTTTCCATGGCTCGTCCTTTCTTCGTGAAGAGTGCCTGTCGAGCTTCGTCTATGTTGACGAGATTGCTGGTGCGATCGTAGAGAAGAATGTTTAACCGCTCGAGCACTGCCACAACGTCATCAGAGATGTCTGCTGTCCCCCTGGAGAGATGAACTAACGCTGGCGTCAATTCGTCAAATACTTTCCAGTATCCCAGGCTGTCTTCTTGCCCCCTGTATTAATGACGAGACTGTTCACACCCTGTGTATTTCATGGAACTCGGGAGGGGCCCGTGACTTATCTGGGCCGAGGGAAAGCTGCAATTTCATGTGCTGGAATATCCTGAAGTGCTGGCCTGTCCAAAAGGGCCACCCAAAGCTCCTGGATTTTGAGTTGGTTTTTTGCTGCCACAGCCAATAAACCCCTATATCTGTATCCACCGTATGCAGAAAATTTTCTGAATCCATCACGGGCTGCATCCGCGGGGATGTATCATCATTCGTGTATCAGCCTCCTCATGGTCCATGGGGCAAGATGACTGGTTTTCGCGTGCGGGAATGCAACGTCACACCCGAACCATCCGTGGTGACTATCTGCTTATCTGATACAAGATGTGTGATGTGTTTTGTCAAATGGCAAACAGTTTTTGTTTTGTTTGCATCAATTCTCAGGAACTGCTGCCAAATTTCCTGGAAGAACATTGGGTCCGTCAACTCTCCTTCGAATGCCTTTCCACGTTTGTCCTGGCTTGAGATTTCAGGCTGTTGTCACAGTACTGGTCCCAACTATGTTCCACACACAGGCTCTTTGCAAGTGACCTTGTATGTGTGGCAAGAATACTTTCAGCGCATAATCATCAAAGGTTTTGGCAGCAACTGGGTTCAGAACGTTCACCAACACTGGGCCCCGTCAAGGATAGTGACGTCAGTATCTGGTTTTGGAGCTCACCTCTGACCTCTGCGCAACTCTCTAGACACACCATAGACCTGATTTGGTTCCCATCGTAACTTCCAAGCTGAGATAAAGACGGGGGACATGCTTGGTTTTCATGGCGGAAAAATTCTGCAAGATCACCATCTCGTGTTTGAGACGCAATGTAGAGTCTTGAGAATAAAGAGCAGTCACTCTTTAGCGAAGTTACTTGCAAACTTGTCTTGGATTTCTCTCCTGGAGAGGAGCGACTAAACAATGGGAGTTTATTCTTCTTTATTGGCTCAGTAAGAGGTACGGTTCGCTCCAGTAGACGGTCTGCTACTAAGGTCTTGTACTGTTGCTTACCTATCTCCTCAGCCTGTTGAACAGTAGAAACAACAGTTGGGTCAGCAATGTCTCTTGTGTCCAGCCGCAGCAAGTCTGTACTCTTTTCTAGGAAGGGGTTTCCCATTTCCTTTCTTTTCCTTTCCTTTAAATGGTTTTATATAAATCCTTGTCCCTCAAAACATAGGTCTAGACACCTTATTTGCTCAGTTATCTGCAATATTGGCCGAGATATAGGCGAATATAGAGGTTTTGGTAATGGGGTCACTAATTTGCATAAAAATGATCCGTGGGACATTTTTTCAACTATTTAATATAGCAAATCATTTTCTACACATTGTTTCCTATCTATAGTCACCAATGAGAAGTATATTGGGGGGGGGGGGGGGGGGGGGGGGGGGGGTGCACGAGACCCCTATCTAGCCACTAGACTAAAAGCGGCCATTTTGTAAAATGGCCGCCACGGCTACCATAGGACGTTTTCGCGGTGGGTCCATATCTGGAATTATTCATTACACTATTATCTATGACTGTGCCAAATTTCATGCTTGTACGTATAAACCCACAATTGTTACACCTATCTGCCCGACTACTACTATGTGTACTAGTCAAGCAAAGTTTTTTCTCCGTAATCAAGGTTATAGAGTTTCCTTCCCGCTTTGACTCCAATGAGGAGGAACAATGTTGGAGGAGGAAAAAATAGAATAGGAAGAGGAAGAGAAGGCGGAGGCTAAGAAAACATACATGGCACGGACATTTACTTTCCATGATTATTTTCCTTCTTTCTCCTATACTTCCATCATCTATTTCATTGGATATTCTCTCCCTCCTCTCTCTACTATTTTCCCTCATCCTCGTAACTCTTATTCTTGTGTACCAATCAGTCAGGCAGTCGTCTTTCTTCCCTCTTCGTGTGCCACTTTTCCTCTTCTCCCCTTTCCTTTCTGCTCTTTTATCCTCTCTCTCTCCTTGTTCACTCTTCCTCCACGCTCTTCTGCTCCCATACCTACAGGCCATGGGCCAAGTAGGGACCACCTGCACCCCCCCCCACAACCCTCCGACCTAGGGTTTTTTTGGACCATTGGGATCCCCTGAAGTGGAAATCAACTGGTAACAGTGAATAAACTTGAATGCACTGTCCATTTGGGACCCATATTTGATGGTACCCCCAAAACATCAATTTTCACTATCCATTTTTTGAGCTTTCCGGCGTCTGGCGGACTTAATATAGGTCTGAAGGCAATTTCGAGGCCACACTTCCGATAGAGTTTTTTAAGCTCTACAATTTTGTCCTTCATAAAAAAAAAAACAATTTTCGAACGTAAGTGGCTTTTCTGTGAGTGTAAAGTGTCACGAAGTAGCTTTCAGCTGAGCTACCTGGCGTCTGGCGGACTTAATGTAGGTCTGAAGTCAATTTTGAGGCCTACCTTCCGATAGAGTTTTTTAAGTTCTACAACTTTGTCTTTGGTGACCGGGGGTCACCACGCGCGAGTTCCCATGCAGGCTCCTTTCCCCCTACCAAGCAGCTCTCGACAAAAAACATCAACTTGCCCCAGCCACGATCCTTGTGGGCGCCCCCTTGGCCTCCTCCACGCCGGATTGTCTCTTACAGATACAACCCGATGGGAAGGATCGGTTTCAGGGTAGCGTGCCACATGCCCATATAGCCGAAGTTGGCGCTGACGGACTATGCAGGCAATAAGCCTCGATTCAGTCTCACGGTGCAATCCCTGATTTGACACGTAATCATCCCAGCGATACCCCATGATTCTGCGAAGACACTTATTACCAAAGGCATTGATTCGTCTCTTCAAGTCACTATTTAGTGTCCATGTCTCACAACCATAGAGTAAGACAGGGATCACAAGCGACTTGAAGATCCGGATCTTTGTCCTCCTGCACAGGTACCGACAACGCCAAATACTCCCGCTGAGCGAGTCCATAACACCGTGGGCTATGCTAATCCGCCGTAAGACTTCTTGACGTGACCCGCCGTCATTATGGACTGCGCTACCAAGGTATGTAAAACTTTCCAAGATCTCAATGTCCTCGCCACACGCATGAACAGACTGTACTGCTTCATTTTAGTAAGTCTCCAAATACCTGGACCTTGGTCTTGAGCCAGGAGACCTCAAGTCCCAAAGGCTTTGCCTCCTCGTGCAGCGCCTCGAGAGCCATCACCAGGACCTCCAGCGACTCAGCAAAGATGTACTGCATCATCGGCAAAAACAAGATCAGTGATCTTGGTGTTGCCGACGGATGCTCCACAATCACTTTGATCTACAACCTTGTCCAATACCCAGTCCATACAAGCGTTGAAAAGTGATGGGGCAAGGACGCACCCTTGCCTCACTCCTGTATTCACAGGAAAGAAGCTGGATACACCTGCCCCACACTTCACAGCACTCTCAGTCCCAGAATACAGACCAGTTATCAAACCAATAGTCCTTGCAGGAATCCTCGAAGTCGCAGAAGATCCAGAGTGACTCACGATGCACTGAGTCAAACGCCTTCTTGAGATCAACATAGGCTGCAAGCATCCCCTGTCGAAACTTACGTCGGCGTTCCACCAGGACACGAAGCGCTAGGATACGGTCCGTTGTTGACTTACCAGGCGTGAACCCAGACTGCTGAGGTCTCTGATGCTTCACCAGATGACTGCGAATTCGTGTCAGCAATAGATGGGCAAGCACCTTGCCTGGTACGCTGAGCAGTGTAATACCGCGGTAATTGTCGCAGTCCTGACGGTCCCCTTTCCCTTTCCAGATAGGGACGACCAGCCCCCTTTTCCAGTCAGGAGGAATGGTACCTGATTGCCACACGGCAGTCAGGACAGCATGCAACCCGCGGATCATGGCCTCACCCCCAGCTTTGAGGAGCTCCGCACTGATATTACAAACACCAGCTGCCTTTCCACCCTTCAACTTTGCTACAGCCTCTCTGACTTCGTCAAGAGAGGGTGCGGTTTCGTCAATGGGAAGATCGGCATCCAATGCCTGTAACCCAGTGTTGTGAAGCTGCTCAGTTGGAGGGTCCACCGTGAACAACTGCCCAAAGTACTCAGCCCATCGGAAATGGGGCCTCAAAATTGCCTTCAGACCTATATTAAGTCCGCCAGACGCCGGAAAGCTCAAAAAATGGACAGTGAAAATTGATGTTTTGGGGGTACCATCAAATATGGGTCCCAAATGGACAGTGTATTCAAGTTTATTCACTGTTACCAGTTGATTTCCACTTCAGGGGATCCCAATGGTCCAAAAAAACCCTAGGTCGGAGGGTTGTGGGGGGGAGGTGCAGGTGGTCCCTACTTGGCCCATGGCCTACTTACTACCCTACTATCCACTCTACGCTCCCCTGTCACCTATGTATTCTTTCCTGGTCTCCTATTCTTTTCTTACTTTCTCCAGTGTGTGTACTATCAATATCTACATATATGCAAATCATGTAAGTGTGTATGTGCCTGGGTAAAAAGTTAAAGATGGGAGCATACGCTAAGTTGCGCGTGTCATTCGGTGCTCATATCCGTGGCATTAGCCTTTAGAGCCTGTGGTGGGTGAGGACCCGTTTTCCCGGGGCACAGGACAAGTGTGACATCCGGGTTACCACAGTTACCTTCCCCAGGTTACCCCAGGTACCCATTTATCAACCCCGAACGGAAGGAAGAACAGCTGGGTAGGCTGGTCACCGACTTGCCCTGGCCAGGGATCGAACCTAGGCCCGCAGATTCGTAGCCAGGCACGCTAGCCACTGCACCACGGAGGTGACGTGTTTAAATGTTTTTAATTATGTGCCTGGGGTTCTCTTATATAGAAGAACTGCCGTGCATGTACATAATGCAGTGCTTCATGTATTTTCTTTTCTTACTTTTGTTTTTCATTTGCGACTAACTGCCGCTCATATATATATATATATATATATATATATATATATATATATATATATATATATATATATATATATATATATATGATATAGTAGTGGTTCTCAACCTTTTTTGCCCAATGCACCCTATTTACCATATGTCAGAGTGTCATTCCCCCCTTTCCATGATTGTCTGACTCAAAATGTGCATTCCAAATAATATGCGTATATTATTGAAAATCTTTATTCTTTTCCATATTAGTACATATACATTTAAATGGATTATTTTTATAGTGGAATTGTACAAATTTAGAATTTAGCAATAGAAAATGTTGATGGATTTTTAAACTTGGTTCAGTAATTTTTTTAAATTCATAACTAATTGCTTAACAGAGTAAACTGAAGCATACTTCAATAAACAAAAAGTTCAATAGATTTCCAGGGTATTCAAATACATTTTATTCTGATGAAGATTACAGTCAATGAGAAACTTGTGATTGTTTTTTCTTCGCCAATTCTGGGATACGTGGAGGAGTGCTTGAGAGGGCACAACGCAGGTCATTTTCAACCTCCAATCTACTTCGTTGCTTCGTTTTCATTTGCAACAGAATTGAAAATCAAGAAACTTGTGTTTTGTTTTTTCTTCGTCAATTCTGGGATACGTGGAGGAGTGCTTGAGAGGGCACAACGCAGGTAATTTTCAACCTCGAATCTACTACTTCGTTTCTTCGTTTTCATTTGCAACAGAGTTGAAAATCCTGACTCACAAAGATATGTCGACACAAATGGAAGCAATGCATGGATAGCTCTTTCTGCCACTTTCGGGTAGGAATCGCAAATCAAGGGCCAAAATTCTGTGATCGATTTCTCATCGAACATATCTCTTGCTCCCGAATCAGTCTTCAGCTCCAGAAATTCATCTTGACAATCATCAGGAACTTTTTCAACTGACAATTTGAGTGGATTTCGCACTAAATCCAACTCATCATCACTGAGTTCAGGAAAATATCGGCTGAATTCATTTTCCAGTGTTGTTAAATGCTGCAACATTTCATTTTTTGCAAATTGTGTTAGCACTTGGTTGGTCTTCACCACCAGCAACAAGAATTGATGACAGTTTATCAAACATTGCAACATTTGTTATATTGATCTTTTTCTTCCAATTTTCCAGCTTGCTCATGAAAGCTTTCAAGGAATCCATGAATTTTATGATGTTTGTATTCCTTCCTTGCATCTGAAGATTCAATTTATTCACCTGCTCAAAAATATCAACCAAATAGGCAAGGCGCATGATCCATTCCTCATCATCCAGCCATGCAAAAAATTCCATCTTACCCTGAACTTCAAAACATAATTTGAGCTCATCTCTAAGCTTAAATATTCGCTCAATTACATTTCCTCATGAGAGCCATCAAACATTTGTGTGGAAAAGTAGCAAATGATGGCTTGCATCCATTTCAATACATAACTGCTTGAAGAGTCGTGAGTTGAGAGCTCCTACTTTGACAAAATTCACAATTTGAATTGTTTGATCCAAAACCTTCCCTAGTGGAGCTGGAAGTGTTTTTGAGGCCAGAGCTTGACGATGGATCATACAATGAATGACTCACTTTTGGTGCTCGCTTTTTCACACAAACTTGAAATCCAGATTGTGTCCCCAACATAGCTGGTGCTCCACCTGTACAGCATCCACAGACATTATGCCAAAAAAAAAATTTCTGATTCAAAGAAAGACGAAACCTTTTCCCAAATATATGAGGCCTTAGTAGTTGTTTCAAGAGGAGAACAAAACAGAAATTCCTCTTTAAATGAACCTGAGTGAACATATCTTGCAAAAACCAGCAACTGGGAATACGATGCCACAGCAGTCGATTCATCAAGTTGAATTGAAAATAGGTCAAATGCTGCAGACTTGATCTCCTGCACAACTTGATCCTTGATGTCAATGGCCATATGGCTGATCCTCCTTTGAACAGTACTGCTTGATAGTGAGACCGCTGCAAGTTTTTTCTCCAATCTATTTCTCCACATAATAACCACCATTTTGAGAGCGCAGGATTTGATCAGGGTTTCTCCAATTGTATGTGTTTTTTTCTGCTTTGCTATCTCCAGTGCTACGACATAAGAAGCTTCACTAACTGTGAGGGCTCGGAACGCGGAGGTACGAGGAATAGGAGGGAAGAGAAGGATTAATAAAGAAATAGAAGAAGAGAATGGGGGAAGAGAGAGAACCCTGATAACGGTAGTGGGTAGAGAGAGAGAGACACAATGTTTTCGCCTACACCACAGTTCCTTATTAACCAGCGAGGGGTGATATTGCTGACATAGGTATTCAGCCGATGAGCGTCCACGAGGAGGAGAAAGGAGTAGGAGGAAGGAGTGAGAGAGAGAGAAGGAGTAGGAGGAAGGAGTGAGGGAGAGAGAAGGAGTAGAGGGAGGGAGTGAGAGAGAGAGAGAAGACGAGGCAAAGGGGTAAAGAGTGCTGAGCCAACAGAGTTGCCCGCGGTCAAAGAGCCATCAACTCACGCCGTCACCTCACACCTCACTCCATAACTGTCGCACTGAGATAACCTTTGACCGTACCTCCCACCACACGCCTCGCCTGCCTCCCTGAACAGAGGACAGAGGGAGAATCTTTCTAGCTTTGATTGTGGGCAGACGTGCCTCGCAACGCGCGGTGATAAGTGACCATGAGACTAGTGTATTGTCTAAGGGCAGCGAGCGAGTTTACGCGTGTATTCCTTCCAGGTCTATTAGGGCGGCGCACGCGCTCAAGATATGGCTGAGACCCACTATGCGCGCCCTGCAACACACACCGCGCTATTCATTACCCTACGCCCCAACGTCCGCTGCTCCGCTTTGCCCCGGGGTAGGTGCAACTCAACTCTACAGTGCCCCGACGTCCTGCCAGAGCACCTACCCCTGTGGCTTTGCCCCTGTGTTTCCCCTGGGCCCCTGAGTTGACGGGGCCACGGCGGGGCGACGGAGGAGCGCCCCGCATTGCCCACGGGGCGGGGTAAGTGCAACTATACGATGTCACGACGTCCCTACAACACAACCCGCCCCTGTGGCTTTTCCGCCTGGGCCCTCTGAGATCCTGGGGCCGCAGCGGGGCTAGGAGGAGCGCCCCGCATAGCCCCACGGGGCGGGGAGTGCAACTCTACGGTGTCACGACGTCCCTGCAACACACCCGCCCCTGTGGCTTTTCTCCTGGGCCCCCAGGGATCTAAGGGCTGCAGCGGGGCGACGGAGGCTCGCCCCGCATAGCCCCACGGGGCGGGGAGTGCAACTTTATGGTGTCACGACGTCCCTGCAACACACCTGTCCCTGTGGCTTTTCTCCTGGGACCCCAGGGATTTCAGGGCTGCAGCGGGGCGACGGAGGCTCGCCCCGCATAGCCCTAGGGGGCGGGGAGTGCAACTCTACGGTGTCACGATGTCCCTGCAACACACCCGCCCCTGTGGCTTTTCTCCTGGGCCCCCAGGGATCTCAGGGCCACGGCGGGGCGACTAAGGAGCGCCCCGCGTTGCCCCACGGGGCAGGTACGTGCAACTCTACGGTGCCACGACGTCCTGCAACACTACCTGTCCCTGTGGCTTTTCTCCTGGGCCCCCGGAGAGCACGGGGCATTGGGCGAGACACAAGCGGTGGGCTAGGGGTGGAGGCGAAACTCTACGCTGCTACGACGCCCTGCTAGACACCTGCCCCTGTGTCTTCCCCTGGGTTCCCCTTGGGACCCCGGGGCATGGCGAGACACCAGCAGCAGGGTTTGAGGACCCCTTGAGTACCACAGGTCTTCCCGGAGGCTACGCAGCAGATGGTGATGTATTAATTATGATACAGTGCATGACAGGGCGGGCGATTAAGGATGCCCCCGGGGGAACTGGGCAAGTCAGGGACCTCGGGGGGGACAGGGAGGGTCGCCCCCCGGCAATGCCGTGGCGTTTACCAGCCTGGGGAGGCAGGCTCCCGTATCTCCGACGCGAGGGGGCACTGCCCCGGTTAATGTGCAAAGTAAGTACATATAGTACCTGGAGATATCCCCAACCTGGCACCCTACAGTTAGGGGTGCCGGGGATTAGTTGTCATGCCACGTCAGCGACCGATTGGACAGAACCGTAGCGGGTGGGGGTACCGCTAACAGGTGCATCACCCCCTGTTGAGCTCCCTCTCTCCCCCAAAGTGCTTGGGGCTTAACATATTGGCGCAGTGAGTAGGATTCGATCTTGTTGCTGGTGTGGCTTAGCTGTAGATAGAGAGAGATAGCGAGTGACACACGCGTTTGTAAGTGCGTGGGGTGTCGTGAGGGAATTGAAGTGAAATATGAAGTCTTAGGTCCACCACCGTATAGAGTCTGAATGTGTGGAGTGACTGACGAACACCGGGACCATATGGTAAGCACGGTGAGCTGATGGCCACTGCTCGGCGGGCTGCTATGTGCCCCGGTGGATAGGTAGGTAACGCTTAGGGCAACAGGGGAAGTTCCTTATGAAGTGCCTGAGCGTGAAAGGACTAACCATTTAGGGGGAGGATAACGGGTCGGTTGTATGAGGAGGGTAAGTATTAACTCGGCTTCCTGGCGTGCCTGGTGGCCGGGAATCATGTCGACGAAGTACCTGGCCCACGATCTCAGTCGTATGAGGAGGGGAAGAATTAACTCTGCCTCCAGGTGGTGAGTGCCGTATCAGTACCGTGCCGGGTGGCCGGGGTTAATTAGTACCTGGCCCACGATTGACTCTCCCGTTCCCATCCTTATCTTACCCGGGGGTATGCTCCCTAACCCTGGCTCGAGTCAGGCCCTGTAGACCCGCGCGGGGTTAAAACATACCCGGCGGGGTGGATACGCAGCACACCGATCTAGTCAAGTCAGCGCCCGGAGCAGCGAAGTATGGTAAAGTCGTGACAAGGGACCCGAGGTATGGTTAAGGTCCTCCCCGCGCTTGGTGGTGGTCGGTAGGTAGTGTGAGGCCGTGGGGTTGATGAATGGCGATTCCCACCACATACTCCCTCTTCGGGGGTCGAGGAGTGGCACCCACCTAGTAATCTCTCCACGGTTCTCTAGGCGAGAAGAGGACAGGAATGCAAGACAACCTACACCTACAGTCCCGGGCTGATTCGCCCTGACTCCTGGCCAAAGTTCAGTCCCTGTAGACCCGACGGGGTTAAAACGGCGTCGATTCACCAGCACAGGACATTAGAACTTTGTCGGGGACCCTCCCGTTCGCCCTGCGCCCTGTCATGTCATGTCATGTCATGTCATTTATATTCCGGATGTTATTTGTGTAAAATGTGTTTTATTTCAAATTTTGTGGTTAAGATCGCAATAATATATTAATTCTCTTTCCACAGGTTCCCACGAATGTTTTATATATAATATATATATATATTAATATATATATATATTATATATATATATATATAATTATATATATATATAATATATATATATATATATATATGGTTAGGATCGAGTTAGTAGATGACTTTTCCCTCCACAGGTTCCCACGACACAATGGATCACAAAAGACCGCCTCAATTTAGTATCTCCCGGCGATGATTGCATCACGTCCTTCGAGCTTCACCGAAGCCTTTCTGGCCAACCTCCCTGACGACACACCATGGGATGCGCATGTTGGTGCTGACCCCTTCTGCGCTCTGGACAAACGAACCTGCGCCCCTCCACGCTTCACCTGTAATGGATGGGCTCTTTCACCGTTGTCCGCATTCTAAATGCTTCCCAGGTGGTGCCTCGTCCACACGTCCTCCCCAGCCCTCAGCCTCCTCTGACACTACGCCTTAATTGCAGGCATTGACGCCGACAGGCCCAAGTACGTCCGAGGACGGCCGTCTCCGTCGGATGGGAGTAATGTGAGGGCTCGGAACACGGAGGAACGAGGAATAGAGGGGAGAGAAGGATAAATAAGGAAATAGAAGAGGAGAATAGGGGAAGAGAGGGAACCCTGATAACGGTAGTGGGTAGAGAGAGAGAGACAATGTTTTCGCCTACACCACAATTCCTTATCAACCAGCGAGGGGTGATATTGTTGACATAGGTATTCAGCCGATGAGCGTCCACGAGGAGGAGGAGTAGGAGGAAGGAGTAGGAGGAAGGAGTGAGAGAGAGAAGGAGTAGGAGGAAGGAGTGTGACTATGACCAAAAATGAAACGTACTTACACATTATGTATCAACACACATAAAATGAGGATCTACTCCATTGTCTAAGACGCGCTGTAACCGATACAGGGAAACAACCAGTAAGGAAATAGAGACTGCAGTTTCTATAACCAAACCAGCCGAAAACACTGACAAGCCAACGTAGGAAAGATAAGTTGAAGAATGGGCGGTGGGCGTGGGCGTGAGCCACGAAGCAGGCCGCGGAAAGGCGGACACGATGCCACTGTAGACATCGCCGATAACCTAACCTCAGCCCAAGAGGTTTAGCAAGGAGACACGCAGGTCAAAAATCTACCAAAAATGAACAAGCAGGTAAAGAAAATTACAAAAATAGTTGCAGCCCAAACATAATCACAGAAAATGCACTCGAATCAGAAAAATAGCCCAAAATATAGCAACACTGTGCTGAGATGAAAAATGTAACCAGAAATGAGTCAAATAAAGTCAAAATATAGGGCACACACAGCATATCGCAAAGCACAGGAGACATTGAGTCAAGTTTCAAAGTGACAAGAAAAATAATAACACACGCAAAATAGGGATAGTCACAATTGTCCAGTGACGAGAAAATAATAACACTTGCTGACGACTCACGTTAGCAGGGAAGAAGCATGAACACTCACGATGGGCGCCACGAGTTACGGATGTGGAAGATGAGCACGTGCGAGGGGCACGGGCGTGGAGAGACCACACGCGACATCAGAATGGGCGTGTGGATGCGGGCGTGACCGCATGCCGTGCGAAGGTCGCACGTGACATACCAGACCAGGAGCGTCGACAGGGGCGCGCAGGAACATCATGGGCGGGGAGGAAGATCGTAGAGACATCGTAGCGAGGTAGAACATCAGGACATCATGGGACATCAGGACATCATGGGACATCAGGACAATCAATATTGAGCAACACGTGCATGGTGATGCACATACCCACACAAAAGAGACACAGACAATAGACCAAACACCTAGCTGTCACCAATCTGTACCGGGAGTGGTGTGGTACATAACTTGAATATTGTGAGTAGTGGGTTGAGTGTCTCTCCCGGGCTGACGCGGTCTACCCTATTTATATACAGGTCAAGGAGCGCGGAGTAATACATGAGTGTTTCCATATATCCTACCTACAGTAGAGAGACACCTGGCACCTGATCTAGGGGGCGGGACACTAGTAGGAAATTCTTCTTTACAGCTGCCTAGTCGGCGTAGGTCAAAGAGAATGTAGAAAGAAGGTGCTAAGACAGTAAGTGGAGAGTAATTAGAGAGAGTACACCTACAGTACAGTACAAATCTTTCTAGCTTTGATTGTGGGCAGACGTGCCTCGCAACGCGCGGTGAAAGTGGCCATGAGACGTAGTGTATTGTCTAAGGGCAGCGAGCGACTTTACGCGTGTATTCCTTCCAGGTCTATTAGGGCGGCGCACGCGCTCAAGTATGTGGCTGAGACCCACTATGCGCGCCCTGCAACACACACCGCGCCCTTCATTACCCTACGCCCCAACGTCCGCTGCTCCGCTTTGCCCCGGGGTAGATGCAACTCAACTCTACAGTGCCCCGACGTCCTGCCAGAGCACCTGCCCCTGCGGCTTTGCCCCTGTGTTTCCCCTGGGCCCCTGAGATGACGGGGCCACGGCGGGGCGACGGAGGAGCGCCCCGCATTGCCCACGGGGCGGGGTAAGTGCAACTATACGATGTCACGACGTCCCGAGAACACAATCCGCCCCTGTGGCTTTTCCGCCTTGGCCCTCTGAGATCCTGGGTCCGCAGTGGGGCTAGGAGGAGCGCCCCGCATAGCCCCACGGGGCGGGGAGTGCAAATCTACGGTGTCACGACGTCCCTGCAACACACCCGCCCCTGTGGCTTTTCTCCTGGGCCCCCAGGGATCTCAGGGCTGCAGCGGGGCGACGGAGGCTCGCCCCGCATAGCCCCACGGGGCAGGGAGTGCAACTCTACGGTGTCACGACGTCCCTGCAACACACCTGCCCCTGTGGCTTTTCTCCTGGGCCCCCAGGATCTCAGGGCTGCAGCGGGGCGACGTAGGCTCGCCCCGCATAGCCCCACGGGGCGGGGAGTGCAACTCTACGGTGTCACGATGTCCCTGCAACACACCCGCCCCTGTGGCTTTTCTCCTGGGCCCCCAGGGATCTCAGGGCCACGGCGGGGCGACCAAGGAGCACCCCGCATTGCCCCACGGGGCAGGTACGTGCAACTCTACGGTGCCACGACGTCCTGCAACACTACTGTCCCTGTGGGTTTTCTCCTGGGCCCCCAGGAAGCACGGAGCATTGGGCGAGACACAAGCGGCGGGCTAGGGGCGGAGGCGAAACTCTACGCTGCTACGATGCCCTGCTAGACACCTGCCCTGTGGCTTCCCCTGGGTTCCCCTTGGGACCCTGGGGCATGGCGAGACATCCGCAGCAGGGTTTGAGGACCCCTTCAGTACCACAGGTCTACCCGGAGGCTACGCAACAGATGGTGATGTATTAATTATGATACAGTGCATGACAGGGGCAATTAAGGATGCCCCCGGGGGAACTGGGCAATTCAGGGACCTCGGGGGGGACAGGAAGGGTCGCCCCCCGGCAATGCCGGGGCGTTTACCAGCCTGGGGAGGCAAGCTCCCCGTATCTCCGACGCGAGGGGGCACTGCCCCGGTTAATGTGCAAAGTAAGTACATCTAGTACCTGGAGATATGCCCAACCTGGCATCCTACAGGTAGGGGTACCGGGGATTAGTTGTCATGCCACGTCATGCCTTCTTCAGGAACTACCACGTGTAGGCCTCGCGGCCTCTTGTAGCTTCCTTATTTTCTTATGTTCTTATGTTCTTATGTCAGCGACCCATTGGATAGAACCGTAGCGGGTGGGGGGACCGCTAACAAGGGCATCACCCCCCGTTGAGCCCCCTCTCTCCCCCAAAGTGCTTGAGGCTCAACACTAACCTTTTGGTTAATTTCTTGGAATACCCCTGTTGAATCCAGCTTCATCTTTTTAAGAGCCTTTCCATGACGTTCAAAAAAGCTTTTGTCCTTATCCTTGTGTTGAGGATGAACATTCTGCAAATGTTGCTTCAACTTTGTTGGTTGCATAGAATCATTTGACAAAGCTTTGCTACAAAATACACACTGAGGCCTTTCTTCTTCATTGACGATGATGGATGTGAATCCATATTGAATATATGAATCATCATACCGTCTTTTTTTGACACATGTGTGGATGTGTGATTACATTCAGAATAGTCATACATATTAAGCATGCCTCTTATGTAAACCATACACATGTTCATATGTTATATAGCAACACTGTGCACCACACTGCGGCAACGTTGTACAATGCCCTCCAGGCGCATGTAACCTAAGGGCTATATTCAAGAACTTTTCTCCACCCGTTGCATCGCGAATCGGTATACAAGAATCAACATACGACGCAACGCGTCGAGCTCAGGGGTGGAGGTTTGAGTCAGCTGATTGGCGACAACTTGCACATCCCACCTTCACCCCGCTCTCCACTTATTCCATCGTATTTCTTTCCAAACCATTACAGGTGAGTTTTCAACACAACCGAGAGTAACATTCATACCTTGTGAATGCACACGTGTCATCATTAAGGTAAAACCGGTCCAGGAGGCCTTATATAGGTGTGTGAACTTGTGAGGAAGCCAGGCGGCGGCGGGAGAATGGAGGTCGGCCATTGTGTGGAGCAGTGGTGGCGGGCCGTTCAAATGTACTCGCACGCATCACTCAGGCCAGTTTTTTCTGCACCAACGCCTCAGACAAGTGGCGAACACTAACTTAGCTATTATTTTAATGTCAGAAATGATAAATTTCACTAGTAAAATGTATTAGATATGTATAAAACAATCAAAATACTGATGCCGCTTTGGGCTCGCTTGTGTTGGTACGCCTGTCAAATATCCACCAGTCGGGGCAGTTCTTGTAGATGTCACCAGTGGAGGTACGACGGTGGAAAATCTCCACCGGCCGGGATTTGACGAGCATTCTTGAATATAGCCCTCAGTCACCACCCTGTGCTTGGGCCGATAAGACTGACTTCCCGTCAGTTACCCTTACCTCTCTGTCCACTAGAATAAAGCAACCTACAGGAGTTTTGCTCTCTCCTTTCGGACCCCTACTTACCCACTCCTATTCACCACCTGCAAAGGGTATCATGATGGCGCAGTGACCTTCTAGTGTTGAAAAAACAGGAACGGCCGGGTGGTGACTCCCCCGGTTATTCGCCAACCCCCACAGCACCACGCTGTTCGCTGCACCACGAGGCAACTTCACCACGACACTCGCTCTTCTCCCTGGATTAATTCGTCTTCAGCGACTCGTGTGCCCGTGGATATACATACAGCGCGTGGATTGTGCATGACTGTAGGTTTCAGTGTTGCCTAAGTGCTTTGTGAAGTGTGTACAGGGGGTGCATTCTCTGTAGCGGGGTCTTATGTGTACGTGCAGTTTCCTTGTCTCCTCGTGACCTTGAAAAGCACAGAGGGCAGCCCGGCAAACCTCTCCGCTTCACGCCACCCACACAAACACGCGCACACACACACACACAACCCACATTTTTCCGGTGTATTTGAGATATCCCACGCACGGTGGGTATCTCTTTTAGTGTCTCGTTTCCCTTCAAATGTTATTCCCCACGGCGTCACTCTCGATGAGTGGGTCTGATTCTGACGAAGAGGAGGAAATCGCTTCCCCCCCTGGGAGCCCCTCGACACTTCCCCGCCATCATCGCCGCCGACCCCAACTCAGCCGAGCGTTGATCCTCCCGGCGATGCCATCTCATTTTTTCTCCGGTATCTGGAAGCGTCCCGTATATCAGAGGATAATCGTCACAGACAGGAAGACGAGGAGAGGTGTCAGCGTGAAGAGGAGAGACGCCGACATGACAACAAGGCGCGCAGGAAGGAGGAAGATGCGCGTTTCCAAGTACTGGTGAAGCTCCTGTCTCCTGCACAGGCTGCAGCCGGCGCGCGACACATTTCTGCCCCCCCCAACCTCCCACGAAGCTGGTGCGCGGCACTACATGTCATATTGAATATATTAATCATCACACCGTCTTTTTTTGACACTCATGATGGGCTCCAAATTCTGTAAATATAAAACAAGAAAAAGTAAAAGATAACTAACTATAAATGGAATATTACCACAGATAAGAAATTTAAATATTTATCTTAATTTTTTATTTAATCTTCAACATGGCCGGCATCAAGAAATAACACTGCCGGGTGACGCACACAAAAACACAAAATGCACAAATATGGGAGATAATGGTCCACGCTAACATTACAAAAACTAGAGAAGCACAATCACTAAATTTGAGGGCAAGAATGGCATGCTAGACCACTTATCGCCGCTCGAATTGTCAACTCAACATAATTTATTATTTTCTCATTTTATTTTGGAATGCTTGGGTTTTAAGGAGTTTTGATGTATCGCATATTAAGATATATAAGGAAGGAGCCTGTGTTGCTAGTGATTTAGTGGTAAAAAGGTAAAGATGGGAGCATACGCTAAGCTGCGCGTGGCATGCGGTGCTCATCTCCGTGGCATTAGCCCTTAGAGCCTGTGGTGGGTGAGAACCCGTTACCCCGGGACACAGGGCTAGTGTGACTCCCGGGTTACCACAGTTACCTTCCCCAGGTTACCCCAGGTACCCATTTATCAATCCCGAAAGGAAGTAAGAACAGCTGGGTAGGCTGGTCACCGACTTGACCTGGCCCGGGATCGAACCAGGGCCCGCAGATTCGTAGCCAGGCACGCGAGCCACTGCACCACGGAGGCGACATTTGGTGGTAGAAGGTGTGTATTGTTTAAAATAGTGACTATTAGTGTTATGGGGTGGTCGCTGCAAGACTGTCTCCCTGTCACCTCAACACCTTAAATCACCCTTATTTAAGGCGACACACGGTGCTACACTGACCTAAATAGTGACACGTGTATAGGACAGCTCATCACAACCATATATCTTTTATAATAATATAAGCGAAAGTGTGTGTGTCTGTGTGTGTGTGTGTGTGTGGTATAGGTTCCGCCGCCTGTGGCGGAATCCCATCACATGGCACAGTTTTGGAACCAGGTTGACCAGGGGAAGGTTTTACGCCCACTTATAGGATGATCCGATCACTTTTATTTATTTTTTATTTTTATAGCCTATTAGCGAGAATTGTGAAAAAAAAGTGGGTTGCGAGAATTGAGGAAACCTTGATGTAGGGTGATGGGTAATGGGTGAGTGAATGGGTGGGGTGATGGGTAATGGGTGTGGGGTGATGGGTGAGTGAATGGGTTGGGGGTGATGGGTGATGGGTGAGGGAATAGGTGGGGAGTGATGGGTAATGGGTGAGTGAATGGGTGTGTGGTGATGGGTAATGGGTGAGTGAATGGGTGGGGGGTGATGGGTAATGGGTGAGTGAATGGGTGGGGGATGATGGGTAATGGGTGAGTGAATGGGTTGGGGGTGATGTGAATGGGTTGGCGTTAATACATACATTTCTACATCCATGATTTCAGGAAAGTTAGAAGGGGCTATCTGGAGAGTCTGTGTTTGGTGGGCCGAAGGCCCACCAATAGCCCTCCGCAAGAGCTAGCCAAAAAGTCCGCCCGGAGGGCGGCTTTGTGGCTAGTTATACATAATAATGATAAAAATAATCATGATAATAAACGATACCTTTGACAGCCACGGCCTGTGTCGGGCTTGTTGTTGTTGTTCTTCTTCTTGTGACCTCTTCTGCTTAGGATCGCTTTGTAGGTCTGTCAAGCTCGAGCTTGACACATATCTCCTTCTTTGCCACTCTGTAGCCCTTTACTCATATGTATGAACAATAGCCATTATAATTTTTTTTTTTTTTTTTTTTTTTTACATCACAGGGAACTGGCCAAGGGCACAACAAAAATGGGTAACACAAAGCCCGCTGAGTTGCCAGACCCTATAAAGAAGACAGTAAGAGAATACAATAAAAACAAAGAGGTAGGCCAATTTAGTTCGGGAGGTGTCTTGTTACTCTTCTTTTGAAAAGATTTAAGTCATAGGAAAATGGAAAAATAGAAACAGGAAGAGAGTTCCAGAGTTTACCAGTGAAAGGGATGAAAGAGTAAAGATACTGATTAACTCTTGCATTAGGAAGATGGACAGAATAGGGATGGGAATGATTAGAAAGTCTTGTGCAGCGAGGCCGCGGGAGTGGGGGAGGCATGCAGTTAGCAAGTTCAGAAGAGCAGTGAGCATGAAATAACGGTAGAAGAGAGCAAGAGAAGCAACATTGCGGCGGTGATTTAAAGATTGAAGACAGTCAGTCAGAGGAGAGGAGTTGATGAGACGAAAAGCTTTTGACTCAACCCTGTTTAGGAGAGCTGTATGAGTGGATCCTCCCCAAACATGTGAGACATACTCCATACATGGGCGGATAAGGCCCCTGTAGAGAGCAAGCAATTGGGAGGGAGAAAAAAAATGACGCAGACGCCACAGCACACCTAACTTCTTAGAAGCTGTTTTAGCAAGAGATGAGATGTGAGATTTCCAGTTCAGATTTTTAGTAAAGGATAGTCCTAGAATGTTCATTGTAGAAGAAGGAGACAGTTGAGTGTCATTGAAGAAGAGGGGATAGTTATCTGGAAGGTTTTGTCGAGTAGATAGGTGAAAAAATTGGGTTTTTGAGGCATTGAACAAAACAAGGTTTGCTTTGCCCCAATCAGATATAATAGAAAGATCAGAAGTTAGGCGCTCAGTGGCATCTCTCCGTGAATCACTTAGTTCCTGTTGAGTTGGACGTCTAATAAACCACGTTGAAAAATGCAGGGTAGAATCATTAGCGTAGGAGTGGATAGGGTTTTGAGTTAGACTTAGAAGATCATTAATGAATAATAGAAAGAGAGTGGGTGATAGGACAGAACCCTGGGCAACACCACTATTGATAGATTTAGGAGAAGAACAATGTCCGTCTACAGTAGCTGCAATAGAACGGTTTGAAAGGAAACTTAAAATGAAGGTACAGAGAGAAGGATAGAAACCGAATGAGGGTAGTTTGGAAATTAAAGATTTGTGCCAGACTCTATCAAAAGCTTTTGATATGTCAAATGTATAATGCTATTATATGTTTACATTCATCTAGAATAATGATATTTCATAGCATACCAAGCAGTAATGAGCGAGCCTGAATACTTACTACCTCTCCTAATAGCAGTCCTGAACAGTCGTGGGCGAGTGTGCCAATCCATGATGTAGCGCCAGTCTTTACCTCCCAACATAGCTACACGGTCTGGTTGTGTTTGTGATTATTTCTCATTTATTTCACAATTTTCTCTACTTCTCGAAGTTTCGACCACTTCTCACCATTTTAGTCCGTTAAATCGAGGGTTGACTGTATGCTCAGAACTACAAGCATGAGACTTCACAGTCACCTTCCCTGTGTGAGGGGAGGCAGGGGTGCCGCGGTGTCGCTTCAGTGGATGTGTGGGGTGGGATACTCGTGGCAGAAGGTCTAGGGAGAGCGTAGGTGTGGCAGTCATGTCTATGGGTAAGCTATTTTAAACCTTATGGTTCAGGAGTTTGTGGTGCCCGGTCCAATAGGCTGCTTGCAGCAGGTAACCGATGCATACTGCATTTTGTGCAGCCCTGGGGACAGTGGGGAGCTTGAAGGCAATAAAAAGATCAATATTCCAAATGTTTGGGTCTGCCAATCTGTGATCCCAATTCCCCCCTGAAACCCTAAAATTCACCCCTGGGGGGGGGAGAATTCCCCCCTGGTTGAGAACCCCTGTAATATAGTATCTGTAACATCTCAAAGTATTGTTTTATTTGATGGAAGACAGTCTTAAGTAACATTTCTATAATATTTTCTTCTTTATTTATATTGTTTTTCTTCCAGTGGGTCAAACACAATATGTATGCACTGGAAGAAATTAAAGTCATATAAGTCATCAGCGTGCAGTTGATTTCCTCAATCTCGTCCCTCTCTACCGATTCGCATATTCCCGTTTTCTGGAACAGTAGCATCACACCATCCTCACTCGACTTCCATTTTACGAGAATCCGCAGCGATACACTTTGTCGTGAGAAGGAGCCTAGCGCACACCAGCACCGGTGTCAGGTGATGGATGGCTGCTTGGAGAGTATATAACACTGCAGTTTTGTGCGGGAGGGACAGATAAGATAAGATACTTTGATCCTATCTAGACACTTTGCAAGTACCAACTACAAGGTTATTGACTATACAAAGCGCCACCACGCCAGGACGATCTTGGTGGACTAGAACCGCTGACCGAATGCAGGGACTCTACACGCAAGCTCACGACTCTATGCGGGAGGGACACTACAGGTGCATGGGTTAGGACATTAGTCATTGCAGGAGTTTGGGGCGGGAACACTGCAAGTGTACGAAGAGCAATGCTGCATGTTTGTAGTAAAATGACACAATACAGTGATAGAGGAGAGGCAAGGCAGCCATGTAGTGGAGCTACACTGTAGTTATGTGATGGAAGGACAATGCAGGTGTGGTGGATGGGGAAGACTGGATCTGTTCGGGAGAAAAACACTGCAGTTCCGTCGTGGGTGTGTAGTGGTCGTGCTGGTAAACGTCACACGCAAGACACTTCTCTTGCAGACATACATATAAATGATAAGTGTTGCTTGGGAGCATAATTAGAAGCCTTTGTCCTCAGTGGGCTCGTAATTGTTATCAGTGGTGGTGGTAGCGGTCTCCTCTTTCATGTGCCTCACTGTATACATGTTGTGTACCTTTTGCCTCCCTCTAGGTCAGTAATTCTTACAATTCCAGGTCACATTCTTCCCCTTGTTATTTGTTTTATTCCTTTCTTCCACCAAGCTTGTTGAATTTATTATCGATGATTATATCGATACGATTACCCCCCTACCCCCCCCCCCCCCCATTTCGCTATAGTAGTGGTAGATGTTGAGGCAATTTCTGAAATATCTATTTTTGTGAACTGAATAGCCTCGACCTCATTATTTCCCGTCACAACTTACTCGTATTAGCTGTACAAACTAGTTAGGTTGTCCAGCAAAGTGTCACACGACCGAATATACATGTACCCGTCTTTTCCTATTACTCCTATTGCAGCATTTATTTTTGACTTTCATAATGAGTTACGTATTTCGAACACATGATTGCGATGAGAGAAGGTTACAAGCTTCTGATGCATTCTTTCCAGGACACCGCTGAAGGATGAAAAACAAATATCAGAGACTATGTGACGCGCTGTTAGTTTTATTCTGGGTCATTATCGTCAAAAAGAAATTGAAGGGCATCCATTTTATTTCATCGTGCCTTTTTATTTTTTTTCTTCTTTTTCAATATACTCGTCAGAATATTCAGATAATCATACAGCTTCAGTGCCGACCGTGATATTGTTCGACGCAGATTGAGAGGGGAAGGAAGAATGGGCTGAGAGCGGGGAGGATTGGAATGGCAAGTTTGTGATATGGATTTAGGATAAATGACCATTGCTCACTCGGCCCCGACACCACGGAGTTCGAGAGCTCAACGAAGGGAAGGGAAGACCACGCGATAAGGGCAGAGCTGGGCACTAAATACATTGAATGTATTTAAATACTAAATACTAAATTCATACGAGAAATGTATTTAAATACCAAATACTAAATACATTTTACGAATGTATTTAAATACTAAGTACTAAATACATCAATTGTACGTATTTAAATACATTTGTAAATACATTTTATATACACGCAAATTTTAACATGTATTCAGTAATTCAAGGAAATGGCACAACATTTTGAAATATAAATTTCCAAACTCTTTCTACTATTTGCAATATATGTATATTTTGAGAATTCTAGCCTATAAACCATTTGCGACACTA
The DNA here is from genome assembly GCA_016584305.1 of Chionoecetes opilio. Lineage (NCBI taxonomy): Eukaryota > Metazoa > Arthropoda > Malacostraca > Decapoda > Majidae > Chionoecetes > Chionoecetes opilio. The sequence goes on along the minus strand of JACEEZ010005702.1, from coordinate 181,096 downwards.
TGGAATCCACTCCGTAACATAATGTTCGAGTTGCATTATCATCATAAAAGTTTGCGCACACTTTCAACAATATGAAATTTTTGGAGCTACTAAATCTATGATAATATAAGCGAAAGTGTGTGTGTGTGTGTGTCTGTCTGTCTGTCCGCGATAGGTGCCGCCCCCTGTGGCGGAATCCCATCATATGTCACGGTTTGGGCATCAGGTTGACCAGGGGAAGGTTTTAAGCCCACTTATAGGATGATCCGATCACTTTTTTTTTCTTTTTTTTTAGCAGCCTATTAGCGAGAACTGAAGAAAAAAAAGTGGGTTGCGAGAATTAGAGAGAACTGCAACTCCGAAATGCCAGTGGTCGCTGGCAGTTTTAACTCACAATTTGGTGAAAAGTTGGTCAACTTGAAAGAAAAATATGGGCTTATTCCACTGCACTTAAAACACAAAAGTATAATTTTAAGAACGATTTCTTCTATATGTATATTGTATAGAAGCCTGATTCTGTAAAACATGTATTTAACCAAATAACCAAGTAGGTTATAGTTGAGGAGGCGAGGTAAATGTTACTCTATGATATTATACAATCAATAACGTATGTTTAGAAGTTATCTATACCTAGGCAGTCATATGTTCCTGTTATTATTGTGTATCAATCAGATAGAAAGCCTGGAAGTGCAATGAGTCGACGCGTGAAGTAGCAATGTTTTGATTCAATCTCCCCGCCACAATCTCCCCGCCACCACTCCCCGCCGCGGCGTGTCGCCTCCACAATTATAACCTACATTGTCGCAGCAACAAGCCGATTTCGGCATTCTTTATTCTTCGTTTTTCCAAGGCATTGCTTATTGTATTTTGACAAGCGTTTGCCAGACGCAGCAGTACTGTCTTAGAAAACAGTGTGAACATCGCCCAAATTTTACATGCCACAATATACATGTAAAAAATATATTAAGCTTTGCTACTCGAGGCGAGTAATTTGCATTAAATTGCTATCTTAGAACGTTCAATCGTAATGCATGTCATGCATACACTTACTAGAACAACAGAAGAACGTTCTTTTTTAGTATTCAGATGCGGTGCATCAATATTTATCGCGAAATTGATTTATGAAAAATATTAGTCGCGGAGGGAAAACACAGTAGACCAACCTTTGAGTTAAAACTGCCAGCGACCACTGGCATTTCTCGAGTTTCAGTTCTCTCCAATTGAGGAAACCTTGATGTAGGGTGATGGGTAATAGGTGAGTGAATGGGTGGGGTGATGGGTAATGGGTGTGGGGTGATGGGTGAGTGAATGGGTGGGGGGTGAGGGAATAGGTGGGGGGGGGTGATGGGTAATGGGTGAGTGAATGGGTGTGTGGTGATGGGTAATGGGCAGTGGCGTACCCAGAAAATTGAAAAGGGGGGCGGCCTAAAATATATATATATATATCATAGACCACTGTAGATATAGTGGTCTGTGATATATATATATATATATATATATATATATATATATATATATATATATATATATATATATATATATATATATATATATATATATATATATATATATATATATATATATATATATATATATATATATATTTATTTATTTATAATAAATATATTTTACTAGTATTTATTTTTTGCAAAGGGGGGGGCCATGGCCGCATGCCCCCCCCCCCCTCGGTACGCCACTGGTAATGGGTGAGTGAATGGGTGTGTGGTGATGGGTAATGGGTGAGTGAATGGGTGGGGGGAATACATACATTTCAGGAAAGTTAGAAGGGGCTATCTGGAGAGTCTGTGTTTGGTGGGCCGAGGTGGTGGGTAATGGGTCTATCTGGAGAGTCTGTGTTTGGTGGGCCGAAGGCCCACCAAACACAGGTGGTGGGCCTTCGGCCCACCAATAGCCCTCCGCAGGAGCTAGCCAAAAAGGCCGCCCGGAGGGCGGCTTTGCGGCTAGTACACTATAAAAGTGGCTGGAGGAAGTGGATTAAGGGCTAAGGGCTATCAGACAGCAGGATTGGAACTGAACTTGTCGTTAGAGCTCTACCTACCCCCCTGTGCCGCAGCTCCCGCCAGCCCGTCGCCACCCACCACCACCTTTGCTCCACCTTCCTCCTCCCCATTCCCCATTATCCTTGCTGCGGTAGATGCTGTAGATATGAATATGATAAGAAATTAGCACCGATAATTTGTTCTGTGAACATTTTGCCGAAGGCAAATATATTGTGCATCTTCAGCTCACCTGGCTATTTAACTTAATATATATATCTCAAAAAATGTCCAAAAAAAACTGGATTTCCTTAGGATTTCCTTAGATTTTGAGTTTCCTTAAAAAAATCCTACTCAGGCCTAAATTTCCTTATAATAAGGAAATTTCCTTGAAAGTGGGAACATTGGTTCACTATAACATCAGGGTTGCCAGATAGTTGGGCGGGTTTATGGCCAAATTAACTGATAAAAAAGTATTTACATTTTTATTTTATGAGTATTTAAATACAATGTATTTGTGTATTCATTAAAGTATTTAAATACGTGAAAACCGATGTATTTATAAATACAGTTCTAAATAAAATGTATTTAAATACGTATTTAAATACAAATGTATTTAAATTTTAAATAGCAGTTAAAATGATGATCCTTACTGGTGTTTGAGATTGTTTGCTTTAGTGATTGGTTTAAATGCACATGACTTGTATTCAGATTAATTTTTTTCACATTTGAAAATATTGCGCCTGTAGGCAGTGATTGGCTGGGATCGTAGGCCCTGGAGATTCACTTGATGGATGTGATAGTTGCTCCTTGCTCATGATGGCGCTGTCATGATTTTTATGGTAACGCCTGTGATTAGAGGCTCATGCCGCCCCCGTGTGTCCTCCGACGCACTCGCAATCGAAGCCAGAGATAATTAGCAGCATGTGGGTGTTCTCAGGCCACTCGATTGTTACATCAATATTTTAAGTCGATTTTCGCCCTCATCGGTAACCCTCAACTAGGGTCACCGAGCACGCCACTCGGAGACGCTAACCACTCTACAACCGCCTCCCATATATATATATATATATATATATATATATATATATATATATATATATATATATATATATATATATATATAATATATATATATATATATATATATATATATATATATATATATATATATATATATATAGGAGGGTTGAGGGTTGAGGAAAATAAATCTGAATATATATATATATATATATATATATATATATATTAATATATATATATATATATATATATATATATATATATATATATATTTTACATTTGTGCCTATAGCGTCTGTAGGCAGTGGTAACCCAAGGCTCGGGTGGTAGGCTCTGGAGGTTCACTTGAGGGCTGTGATGGTTGGCCCTCGCCGTGGTGGCGCAGGCAGGATTTTTATAGTGACGCCCGTGATTAGAGGCTCATGCCGCCCCCCCTGTGTCCTCCGATGCACTCGCAATCGAAGGTAGAGTTGATGGGCAAGGCATGTGGGTGTTCTTAGGCCACTCGACGGTGCAGAAAGGTTTTGGTTTTCTTCGGGGATCGAACTCGGGTTACCGAGAACGCCAGTCGGAGACGCTAACCACTCCGCTACCGCCTCCCCAATGCTATGCTAATATATGCTAATATATGATGATGATGATAATGACCATGATGGTAATGATGTTAATGATTTTTTTGTATGTGTGCTTGGAGGGGGTTGTGGACTAGTATTGTTTTGTTTATTTCATTTATTCATTTGTTTTCATGAATGCTGCAAGAATGATTCCTAGCTGGTGAAAAGCGACATGCAAAGTAACACATATAAATACTATTTTTATCTGAAGAAAGATGTCATGGAAAGTATATTGTTGATTGATTTCTGATATGAAAAAAAGTTTTTGCTCTGTTGTTGCACATCTATTGTTGTGATGCTGAGGGATTTTCGTTTATAGATATATCATCACACTTTTCAGCCACTTTTCCACTTAAAGACTACGAGATTATCATATCATTATCAGAACGTACGCGAATATGATACAATAACTATGATTGATTCCGCCTTAGTGTCATGCATCAGTTACCACTTGAAAAAATCTAAGGAGATACATGATCAGCGCACAGTTATCGCATTGGCCAGAGTGGGAAGCACTATGGATGTGTGTGATATTACGCGTGTCTGGCAGCGCTAATCCAGAAACACGACGGCAAAAACTCAGAACATAAAAATAGCGATTCCAAGTCGTGCAAATGTTTCATCATAACTTGTGTAATGCCTCCTCGATATAAAAGAAGTTGGTGAGTGTTATAAAACAAAAAATTCGCAGCTTGAAGATGGCGAGGCAGTGGACGGAGAGAGCATGGAGATCAATTATAAATATTTCGATATGAGAGAGAGAGAGAGAGAGAGAGAGAGAAATCAAGGTAAAACTACCATTGTTTCTTAGCTTGACATAGCAAAGTTGTTATACATAATTGCACGATGAAAAGCACGAAGCTAGTGATATATATAGATATATATATATATATATAGATATATATATATACTATATATATATATATATATATATATATATATATATATATATCATGATGTTTCAGGGTGACAGAGACACTCGGTATACTTGGGGTTGTTTATGCAACGTTTCGCCAAGGCACTTGGCATCATCAGGCTAAAAATAGTTAAAATTTAATATATTGTAATGCTAAAAAGCGAACATCTAAAAAATTAATTCTAAGAAACAATAAAATATTCCTATATTTTCTAAAATTACTAACTAATAAATAAAATATAATTTGTACTTAACGGACCTTGGTGTGTATGCTGTCTGAGTTGGTAGAGGACTGAATGAACACTAGTTTTGTGAGTGACATTTCAGCTTGTGTGGGGCGATCGAACCGAGAGTCGGGCAATCGAAACAGTGGTAGTCATTTGAGTATATGTAGTTGTTGTGAAATGACTTGGTTATTAAGATCAGGGGACAAGTGCTTGATGTGTATAGCTTCTAATAATTTAGTGTCACTAGGGTAGTGTGCCTTGGATAGGATACTAAAGTCATTCATAGAAAAAGGGTGATCTAAATCATGTGAGTGTGAGCGGATTGCAGATTGCGAAGGTGAAGAAATGGGTCGACCAGTACGTGCAGAAACCCATGGTCGACCCATTTCTTCACCTTCGCAATCTGCAATCCGCTCACACTCACATGATTTAGATCACCCTTTTTCTATGAATGACTTTAGTATCCTATCCAAGGCACACTACCCTAGTGACACTAAATTATTAGAAGCTATACACATCAAGCACTTGTCCCCTGATCTTAATAACCAAGTCATTTCACAACAACTACATATACTCAAATGACTACCACTGTTTCGATTGCCCGACTCTCGGTTCGATCGCCCCACACAAGCTGAAATGTCACTCACAAAACTAGTGTTCATTCAGTCCTCTACCAACTCAGACAGCATACACACCAAGGTCCGTTAAGTACAAATTATATTTTATTTATTAGTTAGTAATTTTAGAAAATATAGGAATATTTTATTGTTTCTTAGAATTAATTTTTTAGATGTTCGCTTTTTAGCATTACAATATTAAATTTTAACTATTTTTAGCCTGATGATGCCAAGTGCCTTGGCGAAACGTTGCATAAACAACCCCAAGTATACCGAGTGTCTCTGTCACCCTGAAACATCATGATGAATCTAACAAGAAAATCAACTAAGAATATATATATATATATATATATATAATGTCATCTGTAGATGAAGCTATCAACGGGGAGAGAGAGAGAGAGAGAGAGAGAGAGAGAGAGAGAGAGAGAGAGAGAGAGAGAGAGAGAGAGAGAGAGAGAGAGAGAGAGAGAGAGAGAGAGAGAGAGAGAGAGAGAGAGAGAGAGAGGAGAGAGAGTTAGTTACCTGGAAAAATATAATAAAAGAAATACAGCTTTCTTTTGCGAGATATATATATATATATATATATATATATATATATTATATATATATATATATTATAAAAATATAATACAAAAATACAGCTCTCTTTTGCGAGAGAAATATATATATATATATATATATATATATATATATATATATATTTCTCTCGCAAAAGAGAGCTGTATTTTTGTATTATATTTTTTCCAGGTAACACACTCTCTCTCTCTCTCCCCGTTGATAGCTTCATCTACAGAAGACATTATATATATATATATATATATATATATATATATATATATATATATATATATATATATATATATATATATATATATATATATATATATATATATATACATGACAACCCTAACAATATGAATGTATGGGTTAGTCTTGTCTTATGCTTTTAAAAACTCGTCCTGGTGTGGTAGTGTATTCCAATGATTTGACATATTTTCTTTGCTTTAACGGCAATATTTAGAGGACAGAGAGCAGAGATCATGTGGCGTTGTTGCACACTTGCAATTTTGTTTGTTAGTGTTTCAGAATGATTATTGTTACCATTATTATTATCAACATTATTATTATTAACATTATTTTTATTATCATTATCATTTTATCACTTGTCATTTTTGTTATTATTGATATTGTATACATACATTGCTATAAAGAGCTCTCACTACTCATATTCGTACCACTGATGCTATTACTACTGCTGATGTTACTACTACTACTACTTTTACTACTACTACTACTACTATATTTACTACTACTACTACTGCTACTGCTTCTATTACAACTAGTACTACTACTATTCCTACTGTAGCAAATACTACTGCTATTGTTATTATGCATGTTCTTATTTTTCATATTCTTTAATATTCTGATTATCGATAGTGATGGAAGAGGTAGTAGTGGCATAAATAAAAGTAGTAATAGTAGTAGCTGTAGTAATATTAGTAATAGCTCAAATTATAGTAGTAGGAGACATTTAATTTAAGTTCTTGAGCTATACTACTACTACTGGTACCGCTACGTCAAAAATAACAATGTATAATGAAATCCTTAATTAAAGATAGTCATGAACCCTGCTGTTATTCCTAAATATGTTATCTTACTATCAACACCAACAAACTATAGCGATGTATACAGAGTATCTTCGAAGAACGTCTTGAACTGTAGGGTCTTTGGTTCTTCTACAGCACTGCGGGTTCGCTCGGTCATCGAGGCTTCACAGTTCATTAAGACACAGAGAGGCAGTCCAGCCACAAGATGGCCGACGCCCTGACACAGGCAGTGATTACTCTCAATAGTGAGCCCAATATTTGTGTCCTGGGAGCTGCACTGTCCTTCAAATATGGTAAGTGTACTTGCTTTTGTGTCATGTATTGATTTGTACTCATTGTCTACCTTGGTCAGTGAAGACGCGAGCAGTAATCAGTATTTGGATTAATATTTACGTGATGGGCGTCGAGTGAGGTGGAATGTGGACTGTTCTTGTCGTTTTCTTACCTCAATGTGTCGCCCATCGCTTCGTACATTCCACTAGTCATGCGTGAACTGCAGGAACGAAGTAAAGATTACTAATATGAAGGAAAGACTTTCAGTACTCAAATGCTTGTATATAGTTTTTCTTTGTTTTGAATGATTGTGTTGTTTATATTGAGCGATGTGGCACCAGTGTAGCGAGTCATCCAGACGAAGCATATCTCAAGGAGTTGATCAGGTTTCGAGTGGTTCATTGAAGCAATTTCTAGCTTGGTCCGCCACACACCCTCACTAACACGGACAGTTAGCATGTTACCTCACACGTATATTTATATATTTTTGCTTATTATTTTATCATAATTTCCTACTTCTCACAGTTACGTATGTAGTGTACACAGGTCTGCAGTCTTACTTTCTTTTATAGTTAAAGAACAATTGGCAGAAGATGAATATTAAGAATACGAGCAACTGCATACTCACATTCCTAGATAAGCTGGCAATCTTTCTCTATGGTTAAGCTATTGCCATAATTTTGTATAGGCTCGAGATCAGCAACGAACAAATAGATAATGCATATATAGAGACCCATAAAGTTGTACGTCCGTAACCTGAACGAAACTTGCGAACCAAAGCAACATACATAAACAACTCCTTTGTCATCGAGCGCCGCTGTTATAGCGAATAAAAAGAGGCAGACTAATAGTGTGCCTAATGACCAGAACGCGGTGATAATGATGTATAGGATATGTTAAACAAAGATACCAGGATCAGAGGAGCATTTCGAGGTATTGTCGGGTAACGGCATCATTGAGTTAAAGTAATCGTTCAGATCCTTTTTTTCTTTGTATAATTATGTTGAATGTTCATTCAAAATACCTAATCCACAAAAAAATATTCATTTCCACGCCTTATTTCCCTAAAAACATGACTTTTGTAAAAAGCGCAGGAAAAACAACAGCCCCATTCCAGCCGTGGCGCGAAACTTGCTGGTGACGTCACGGCAGGCGGCCTCCCATCCCGGCCCTGATACAAATACACGTAGACTCAGAAAACAATATAGTACTTGAAGAATTTTGGGTGTTTCTGATATTTTTTTTTTGCGATATGCCATATACTTGCATCCTTCATGGGTACAGCAAGAAAGCTGTGCCTTTCCAGAGAGCTTAGCACCCATTTCCGACCTATTCGGCCACGATATATGTGTGCAGCGCCAGGAAGTGGCGAGTGAGAGGCGCGCGGTAAAGACAATCTGCTTCACACCGAGCGCCTCTCACCCGCCACTCCCCGGCGCTGCACACATATATCGTGGCCAAATAGATCGGAAATGGGTGCTAAGCTCTCTGGAAAGGCACAGCTTTCTTGCTGTACCCATGAAGGATGCAAGTATATGCCATATCGCAAAAAAAGTATCTGGAAACACCCAAAATTCTTCATGTACTATATTTTTTTCTGAGTCTACGTGTATTTGTATCAGGGCCGGCCTGAGAGCCGCCTGCCGTTACGTTACCAAGCCGTGGTACGTCGTCTGCTGGTCGTCAGCTGTGTTTTGAGAGCTCGGGGAATTTACAGATTTTGAATGCGGATCATTTAAAAACGGTTGACTGGATGCATAAAGTGACAACATATTATTGATATACTCGATCATGGCTATATTTTGACTGCATTAAATCAGGAATGATGAAATGGTCTGGACGATTACTTTAAGGCAGCAAACAAAAGTATAAAAATGAAGAGAAATAACCGGACAAAAATGGCAGGTAAGGGCCATGCACTCTGTAAATAGTGAATACAGTTGTGGAACGAAACTTGATTGTAAGAGCTATAATTCCTGCATTCAGTTGACGCATGAAATACGGTGAAACTTAAATGAACATTAGTGATTTCTTCGAGTAAATTAATCATCAAGCGGTCCAAGAAGATAAATTTTGAACGAGTCTTGACTGTGTGTGTGTGTGTGTGTGTGTGTGTGTATTCATCTAGTTGTATTTTAGAGGGCCTGAGCTACACTCGTATGGCTTCGTCTCCATAGTTACATTTTTTATTTGCTTCTTTAGTGCTTAGTGTTGGCCGAAGCCATCACCCATCACAAACTCCGGCTAACACCTGGTACCCATTCACTGCTGGGTAAACAGGGGCTCGTATTTTAAGGAGTCCATCATAAGCCCATCTTTCTCTGCTCCGCCCGGGGATCGAACCCGGGGTTTCCCGATTGTGAACCGAGCGTGCAAATCACAACACTACGAAGTACCCGCGCGCGCGTGTGTGTGTGTGTGTGAGTAATCGCATGCATCATCTACGATAAGGTATAATAATAGTTTGTTAACGATATAGATATATTTACCATAAACCTTATAAAGTGAAAAAGATAGGAATGATGAATGGATAGTAAATTTAAAGAAAAAGTTTAATTTGTCCCAGCAGTGGCGCATTCCCGTTCTAGTTGACAGTGTGCTGTTGCAGTGGTTATGACTCACTGAAACACGTGATGTAGGTACTGCGTGATAGAACAATCAACTATGCCATGACAAACAAGGTGGAAATTCCCCGATAGGTGCAAAATTTGGTGTCATAGGATCTTGTGAGTCTTGTGTGGTATCGTGTGTTCTCGATTATCTCTGTTCGTTCTGGTGATACTACATATCTTGTTATCTAGCTTATAGACTTGTATGTTGTATTCGTATGGTTATGTGTACCCTTGAATGATCTCGCTCATCTTCAGTAATCGGTGTGATCCTACATAGAGTTCGTGTCCTCGTGTGGATGTTTCGGTGTCTCGTGATTTGGTTTGAGTTCGTATGATGTAGCATAGTATAATGTAGCCCTGAGCGTTTTCATATAGTTGTGTAGGGCTTCCCAAGGGCTCGCGTGTGAAATCGTAAGGGATTGCGATGCCTCGCCTGGTCTCGCATAGGGGTTCTAATTTCTCGCACATCAAATTTTGTCTTGTCCAGTCTTGGGCATCCAGGTTTCATCAGTAAAATCTTGTGTGGTCGTTTGTGAGTGGTACATAAATCCCATAATATGAATGGTAGAAATTGTAACATCTCTCTCTATCTCCCCCTCCCCCCCATCAGGTTGGCTCAGTGGTGGAGGTTGGGGTTCGCGTACAGCGTATCTACGTTTGAGCCCCAATAATTGCTACTTGACTTCTTTCTGGCGTGGGGGCAATTTGTATCGTCGATAACCTTTTTCTATGTTAACAATTCTATGTTAATCAACATATTTTATGAGAGACATAGTGAATTTTTCCTGACTTTGCGGGATTCCTGCAAGGACAATTGGTTTGATGACTAGTCTATACTCTGGGACTGAGAGTGCTGTGAAGTGTGGAGGAGGTGTATGCAGCTTCTTTCCTGTGAATACAGGAGTGAGGCAAGGGTGCGTCCTTGCCCTATCACTTTTCAACACTTGCATGGACTGGGTATTGGGCAAAGTTGTAGATCAAAGTGATTGTGGAGCATCCCTCGGCAACACCAAGACCACTGATTTTGTTTTTGCTGATAATGCAGTAATCTTTGCTAAGTCGCTGGAGGTCCTGGTGATGGCTCTCGAAGCGCTGCACGAGGGGGCAAAACCTTTGGGACTTGAGGTCTCCTGGTTTAAAACCAAGGTCTAGGTGTTTGGAGGCTTACTAGATGAAACAGTACAGTCTGTTCATGCGTGCGGTGAGGACATTGATATCTTGGAAAGTTTTACATACCTTGGTAGCGCAGTCCATAATGACGGTGGGTCACGTCAAGAAGTCTTACGGCGGATTGGCATAGCCCACGGTGTTATGGAGTCGCTCAGCAGGAGTATTTGGCGTTATCGGTACCTGTGCAGGAGGACAAAGATCCGGATCTTCAAGTCGCTTGTTATCCCTGTCTTACTCTATGGTTGTGAGACATGGACACTAAATAGCGACTTGAAGAGACGAATCGATGCCTTTGGTAATAAGTGTCTTCGCAAAATCATAAGGTATCGCTGGGATGATTACGTGTCAAATCAGCGATTGCACCGTGAGACTGAATCGAGGCCTATTACCTGCATAGTCCGGCAGCGCCAACTTCGGCTATATGGACATGTGGTACGCTACCCTGAAACCGATCCTTTCCATCGGGTTGTATCTGTAAGAGACAATCCGGCGTGGAGGAGGCCAAGGGGGCGCCCACAAGGCTCGTGGCTGGGGCAAGTTGATTTTCTTGTCGAGAGCTGCTTGGTATGGGAAAGGAGCCTGCATGGGGACTCGCGCGTGGTGACCCATGGAAGTGGCGTCGTAGGGTGGGCGAGGCGACGCGCCCCCCGGCGTATGCCCCCAATGATTGATTGATTGATACTGAATTTAGTGAGTGAGTGGGCTCAAACACTTCACTTGCGATAGCTATGCAACGGTGAAAAAATATCTAGGTGTGGTGAATAACTGCCCAAAGTACTCAGCCCAACGAGCCATCTGCCCATTCATGTCCGACATGAGGCGCCCATCTGCTCCTCGGATAGCACTTGCCCGAGATGGAGACTTGGAACGGAGCTTCTTCAATGCTCCGTAGGCGGGTCGGAGGTCATTAGCGTTCAAATGACCCTCGACATCCTCAGCGAGACTCCTGACATACCTCTCCTTGTCTCTCCCCAGGAGGGTTCTAGTCTTGCGTGACAGAGCCATGTGCTGGACCTGGTTCCCAGCAAGCCTGGCAGCGCGACTCTCCTCGATATTCTCCAGCGTCTCCGTCGAGACAAAACCACACCTTGACCTCGGGCGCTCCCCAATACACTCCTTGGTAGCCTGGAGAGTTTCACATTTGAAGGTATCCCACAGTTCTACAGGGTCCTCGAGAGCACCGAGCTCATCAAACCGATTTGAGACTGCCACTGCGTACTCGTGGGCACATGTCAAGCCCTTCAGTTTCTCTAGATGAAACACAGTATGTTTACCTCTTGAGTTTCTTTGGACTTGATGTGAAGCTAAAGTGTAGCAACAACAAGTCTGTGGTCCTAATTCTATGCCAATCCGAAATAGAATACACAAAAACTGTTCAATTGATGTGCTTGAAACCAGAACTATGTATCATTGCAGCTTTCTATTGTTACCACTAATGCTTACACACAAATCTACACATTGAACTTATTAGATACTTATATACTTGTATATACGGTGGATGAAGTTGACGTAACACAGCAGATGGAAAACTGAAATTAGCAAGTTAAGAGATGAAGGAAATCTGAAACCGCTCCACATTTAAGACGAACGTAAACAAATAATAATATTACTGTAGAGTTTTGTTTTGGAAAAACAAGTATAAATCACACGATGAAACAGTAAATACAAAATTCTGTGGACACAAGCATAAAACATTGCATGATAATAACACAAGCAGAATATGCCACAGTGTATATCAGGAGATTGAAAACTGCGATGTAAAAGGTGAATTAAAAAAAACGAGTCTTGGAACATAAATATTGCACAGTGATGATAAAATTGAGGTCACCTTTTAGTGGGGATACTCAAAAAAGTGAAAAGTTATAAAAATAAGAAACGTTTCGTCAAGGGGGAAAAAAGGGAAAGTGAAAAACTACAAACATTTGAATGCACTTGAAAAAGTAAGCCTTATTTGCTTTAACTCAACCCTTTGTGTTGAAAGGAAAGTGAAAAACAACAATTAGATAATCACCAAAGAATACCAAATAAAAAGAGGAAATATAAATGGAAAGCACAAAGTTATGCGGTGCACGAGAGAACAAAGAATATCATATAAAATAAGAAAATTAAGTTCCTAGTCATATACAACAAATAAAGGAAGATGAGAAAATAAGAAACACAATACAAGGGATGAATAAGATAGATAGAAGTTGCGTTGTTAAATAAGAAAATAATTAATGAACTAATAATTCAAAACATTAAAACTAAACTTGAACTTGATGGTTAGACATGCCAGTGTCCTCCTGAGGGTCACTCCTAAAAGTATAGAAGGCAAAAAGAGACTCGCTGCCTTTGTCTTCCTCTCCTTCTAATAATCAAACAACCCATTGAGTTGTGTCCCCCTTCTTCAAGTGTATTATGTATTTGGGGAGGCAGTGGCAGAGTGGTTAAACCCTGTAAGTGGTATGCTAGTTGTGCCAAGTTCGATCCCCGAGGAGTTCCAATATCTCTCTGCATTCGTCGAGTGGCCGAAGATCACCCACATGCTACCCTGGACTTTCTTTAGTAAGACATTCGACAAGGTGCCACACGGTAGACTCTTAAATAAGGTTAAGGCTCGTGGAATAGATGGGAAGGTTCTTCGATGGATTAGATCTTGGCTAAGTAATAGACAACAAAGGGTTACAATTAATGATTCTAAATTTTAATGGGGGCAGGTAACGAGTGGGGTTCCACAAGGGTCTGTTTTGGGTCCATTACTATTTTTTATTTACATCAACGACTTGAATAGTGGGATTAGTAGTGATATCAACAAGTTTGCGGATGATACTAAGGTAGGTAGGATTATTAGATCATAGTCTGATGTAAATATTTTGCAAGGAGACTTAGATAAATTAAATGAGTGAGCAGATAGATGGCAGATGAAATTTAATATTGATAAGTGTAGCGTAATGAGTGTTGATAGGAAAAATCCTGGTAATAGGTACACCATACGCAATGTATCGCTGAAAAGATCAGAGGGTGAGAAAGATCTGGGAGTGCGGGTAAGCTCAGACCTCCGTCCTAAGAATCAATGTATTGAGGCTAGAAATCGAGCCAACAGGGTGTTAGGATTTATTACCAGTAGTGTTAACAGTAGAAGTGCTGAGGTTATTCTGAAGCTTTATTTGGCTCTAGTCAGACCTCACCTAGACTATGCGGTTCAGCTTTTGGTCTCCGTATTACAGGATGGATATAGCCTTGTTAAAATCAGTGCAGAGAAGGATGGCCAAAATGATTCATGGGATGCGTAACTTTAGTTATGAGAAGAGATTGAAACTATTAAATTTACACTCACTCGAGAGGCGTAGAGTAAGGGGCGATCTGATAGAAGTTTTTAAGTGGATAAAGGGATACAATATAGGCGATGTAGGAAAAGTGCTTACGGCTAGTAAGCAGGGTAGAACAAGAAGTAACGGATTCAAGCTGGAAAAGCGTAGATTTACAAAGGAAATTGGGAGAAACTGGTTCACAAATAGGGTGGAAAATGATTGGAATGGACTAGGTCGTCAGGTGGTCAATGTGGAGTCTATTGGGATTTTTAAAAGGAGACTGGATACATGGATGGGGAAGAGAGGTGGATATAGGTAGAGTTAAGTAACAGGAACTACCTCGTGTAGGTCTCACGGCCTCTTGTAGCTTCTTATTCTCTTATGTTCTTATGTACCCATTTACTCTACCTTTGATGGCGAGTGCATCGGAGGAGACAGGGTTGTCATTGGTGTGGATGTCTGATTTCATTTCAGAATAATTCCCACGCACGGGATATAGCTGTTGATGGTCTTCGTAAATCCTGGCAGGAAGTTATGAGTAATATATATATATTATTGATAACTCTGAATCAGCACCAGGGTCAGGCCAGTGAGGAGGAGCATCTTGTATCAGTTTTCCAGTTCACTGCATGTAGAGGATAAAAAGGAACGCGCCAAGGCGTTGATATGAGTGACAAAACCATCACTTTTGCTAGTAATCGTCAGTTAGGTGATGAATGTGGCCAGCGACTTCACTTACCCTTCTTGGTGCCCATGGATAGATACGTTGTAGTGCTCTTAGTCAACTTTAAGTAGCCTTAATTTGACTTAACATCAGTGGTTTTGATAAACTTTCAAGTGAGCATTTTCATGGTGATTGAATGGATTGTAATGAACGTTTCGATATTCTTAAATGTTACTTAGGACGATATAAATTGACATGAAGCGGGTTCAGCAACTTGAAGAAAGGAGGAATTTTTGTGTGTGGGGGTGTACATGTGCACATGTGTACATGTTTACATGCACCTCATTATGTATTTTTTTAAACTTTTTTAAAGTTGCCCTTTATATCACTTTTAAAGCATTACCAGTTTTTTTTTTATTCTCTTTCCACGAAACAGCTCTTTTTCAACATGTATTGAAACACTATTTTATTTATTTTTAATCCGCTGTATTAATATCAAGTGGTGATATGAGGCGCTCAGCTGTAATCCGAACTTCATTTTCCATTCCACAGAGACTTTTATATCCAAATTATGAAAGTAATATCCCTATTCAAGATAGATATCTATACGCTTGTATAACATTATTAACTCCTGCTGTATCTGTTTTTCAATGGGTTTCATGTTTCATATTGCTTTATTTATCAGGAACAATTTTTTTTTTTATTTCCTCCTCACCTCTACCGTTATTCATGTCTTCGACTCTTTCAATCGCTTGAACAACTTCAATGGAACATTCCCTAGAGGACTTAAATAATCAAGCTTTCTGCTGCATTGAATGACAGGCACAAAATGACCAAAGGCAGTTACTTTTTTTTTTTTTTTTTTTTTTGTACGTGTAGGGCCACGCCTGCAGACTCTTCTCTATCCATAAGGGCTTATATTTTGAGCCCTCTAGATCCCTTTGAGGGCTATGGTGGTCGGTTCTCACCCGTGGTCGGCATAGGCAGGATTTTTAGAGTGGCGCCTGTTGAGGCTCTTGCCGCCCCATCGGTGTCATGGATCCGATGCACTCGCCGTCGAAGGTCGGGTTGATGGGTGACATGTGGAGGGTTGACTTCGGCAACTTGACTATGGAGGAAAGATGAAGAAAAGAAAGAGAGAAAGATCCAGTGAGACTCGAACTCTGGATGCTGAGCTCACCACTTCCTGGAAAGACTTGCTTACACACGGTGGGATTCAAACCCGGGACGCCATACTCACCACTGCCATGCCATGCAGACCCTAACCACTCGGCCACCGCCTCCTCGACACTGATTAATTCAGTAATCCTCATCTTGAACTTTGTAATGTTCTACTGCAGTGCTCTTCAACCTTTTTTGATGTCGTCCACCCCTAGTAGTGATTTGGTAAGAGCTGCCCACCACTATTTTTTTCTCTCTTTAAAATCTCACGGCTCTGACATTTTAATAACTATACCATTCTACAAAATATATAGGTAGGAAAAGGAAGCTTCACTCTCATTTTAAATTTACAGCTTACATATTCTTCTGTATAATAGCACATGCAGTCTAAAACTATAAATATATAAGGAAAAGTTAAATATACCTTAGGAATTCCACAGCAAATGCATTTTTCTTCATGAAACTAAAGTAAAATTGCACCTAATATGCGTTATATTTGGTAATCAAGAAAACAAAGCCTTTTCCTTCAAGAAACAAAAATCAGTGGCTTGGCGGCTGCTGTTGTAATTTGTCTGCTATCAGCTGAAATCGAGGCATCAGACAATTTTAAAGTTCAACCCGCATAAGAGGATCCAAATTCAGAATGGCATTCCTTTTCTATGCCTTGATTAAAACTTAGCTTGAGAAACTTTGCTGACACAGACATGATGTTGGCATCTGCACAAACATGGCTGTTGCCTTCTCAGCTTACTCCTTGTAATCCTGACTATCAAGCAGGACAACCCAGCAATGCAATGCATAGGATGGCCAAATGTTTTGAAAGCTGCTTTTTAAGAATAATCCACTGGAAGCTCCAATAGGGCATCAACATTATCAGTTCCATCATCTGAGAACGGATGAAGCTTTCACATGTTGACGGTCTGAGGTGTCTTGGAAATAAAAGTCAAGGGTTTCCTGCATCAAAGTCAGGTGTCTGGTAAGCCAAGGGGACATTCGTACTTCCAGTGTCTGCTCGGCTGTCTGCATACCATGTGCCCAGCCACTGCCAGCCAGCCATATGGGTATCAAAGACTTCAAAATCAGAACAACATCTCTTTTCTACATTGCTTTTAATTTGTTTCACCTTCAGTTTGAATCCATTTATTTTCCCTATATCCCCACCTTTACCTAGTTTTAAACCATAGATTTATTTTCCCTTAACGATACCGAAACGTGGGCATGATCTCGTCCACCCACCTGTCCACCCCAAAACAGCCGTCCACCCCATATGATATACCTCTGCAAGGCTTGATTTTGTCGCACGTGCCGAAATGGAGAACCTTATTGGAGACACGATTTCGGGACTGCAAAAGAAAAATTGTATATATATATATATATTAAATATGTGCGTGCGTGTATGTGTCATTCACCCATGGTCTTTGTCCACGCGAGCTGGCTCGCGATCGCCAGTTTCACCCTCTCAGTGCGAGCTTGGAGCTCATTATTACCGATCTTTGGGCAATGCTGGGACCTCACACACCACACACCCCCATCCCCTTGCTCAAGGGGGACAGTAACCGCCCGAATTTGTCAAGTGAAAAATCCCCGGGAGCGCGAGGATTCGAACCGCCTACCCACAGAGTGAGAGACCAGAACGTTATCAACCTGACCATCGCGCGGTGTATGGTGCACACCATGTGTGCGTGTGCGTGTGCGTGCGTGCGTGCGTGCGTGCGTGCGTGCGTGCGTGTCGGTGCGTGCGCGTGTGCGTGGCGTGCTGTGTGTTGTGTGTGGTGCGTTGCGTGTTGTATGTTATTCACCCATAGTCTTGTCCACGCGATCCGGACTCGCGATCGCCAGTTTCACCCTCCCAGTGTGAGCTTGGAGCTCATTAGTGTGTGTGTGTGTGTGTGTGTGGTTGTGTGTGTGTGTTGTGTGTGTGCACAATTAGTCTGTGTAGCGTCCGGATGCGTCGCAGTTTGACCTGCCCGTGTCGCTGGACATACATTGAGTGTCCATTGCATTCTGTGCCTTGCCTTGTCGTGTCTGTTCACAATTATGTCTCCATTTTGTACCTTCCTTTTCGTCAGCTACCTGTTCAATTCTTTTCATTTTCTCTGCCTCAACTCTTTTCTGCACATTTGTCCTTTCATTTCTCACAAAGCTTCCTAAACGAGGAAGTCTCTCCCCTCCCTCGCCTTTCTTTTTAACGTAAATCACAAGTACACATGCATGCACACACTCAGGCAGACAGGCACGCACGCACACTTGCACGCACACCCACAACCGCATACACACATACACACACAAAACACACACACAATAAAAATAAATCCCCTCTTTTGACTTTCCTAAATTAACTCTATCTGTCCTTCTCCCATTCTTGTCTTTCTCGAAACAGCCCTTTCTTAAACCCTTCATAAAAACAGAACATGTCTCCCTATTATTTCATTGTCTTGTAAGGCAATCTTCTCCTTCTAATCAGAATATATATATATATATATATATATATATATATATATATATATATATATATATATATATATATTATATATATATATATATATATATATATATATATATATATATATATATATATAATATATATATATATATATATATATATATATATACGAGGGCGAACCCAAAAGTAACCGGAATAGTTTTCTGTGAGACAAACCCTTAGTAGTTCAGGTTTCCGCCGCTAAATGCCGCGTGAGGCAACCCTCAGGCATCAGTCTGCTAACTGGCGTCATCGCGGGAAGACGTACAGCCCCGTGGTTCGCCTTTGTTTTGAAGTGCTTCGCGCCTTTTCGTCTATTTTTACGATGGATGAAAGGAAGGAGCAGCGTGCTGCCGTGAAATTCTATTTTTTGCTGGGGAAAATGGCAGCCGAAACAGTTATCATGCTTCAAACAGCTTACAAGGATGCTGCCATGAGCAAAACACAAGTTTACGAGTGGTTTGCAAGCTTTAGGAATGGTCAATTTTCGCTGGAAGACCAACCTCGTTCAGGGCGACCGTCAACCTCCCGAACGGATGAAAACATCACGAAAATTCATGAACTGATCTTGGAGGATCGTCGCCGATCAATTGACGAACTTGTTGATTTGACTGGTGTGTCCTGGAGCTCCTGCCAACGAATTTTGAATGAGGAATTGGGGATTAAGAGAGTTGCAGCGAAATTGGTGCCTCGCTTGCTCACGGACGATCAAAAGCAGTCACGAATGAATGCGTATCGTGAACTGAAGGAACAGTTGAAAGTTGATCCATACCTTTTTTCGAAGGTCATCACTGGTGAGGAAAGCTGGTGCTACGGCTACGACCCGGAAACGAAACAACAGTCAAGTCAATGGAAGCATCCAACGTCACCACGACCCAAAAAAGCGCGTCAAGTGAAGTCCAATGTCAAGACGATGTTGATTTGTTTCTTCGATGCGAGAGGAATTGTCCACAAAGAATTTGTTCCTCCTGGTCAAACTGTTCACCAGACTTTTTGCTTGGCAGTTCTGAAGCGTTTGCGAGACGCAGTGAGACGAAAACGCCCCGACCTGTGGCAAAGGGGAGAGTGGTGGTTGCATCACGACAATGCGCTAGCGCACACCGCCTTGAGTGTGAGACAGTTTCTCACCAAAAATGGCATGACCCCACTTACCCACCCTCCCTATTCACCCGATCTTGCTCCCTGCGATTTTTTTGTTCCCCCGAATGAAGAAAGTCCTCAAAGGAAAACGTTTTGCAGACGTGGAAGAGGTTAAGAAGAAAACGATGGACTCGTTAAAAGGCATATCTTTGCTAGAGTTCCAGAATTGTTTTGTACAGTGGAAAACACGTCTGGACCGGTGCATTGCTTCACATGGAGAATACTTTGAAGGTGATAAAAGTGTAAACATGTAAAAATTTCTGAATACAATTATATGACAGAATTCCGTTTTTTTTGGGGTCCCCCCTCGTGTATGTATATATATATATATATATATATATATATATAGATAGATAGAGAGAAAGAGAGAGAGAGAGAGAGAGAGAGAGAGAGAGAGAGAGAGAGAGAGAGAGAGAGAGAGAGAGAGAGAGAGGATGTATATTTAACTGAATTTATTTTATTATAATTTTTTTTCAAGTGGGAGAAAGAAAACCATAAAGGCTGACTGGCTGTTGAAAAATATTAGAAAAATTCAAAAACATATGTGGCCTTCCGCTTGTCTCAATAGTGTCAATCTTGTCATGTTTGATCTTACTCTTGTAAGAATAGTGAAATATCAATCGGGTATTTAACTTCATACTTTGTCCCCGTAAATGAAGGATTTTTCACAAATAAATCTGTCAGCCTTAAAATTACATGAACCTTAAGGAGACCTTCAGACGCGGGTTTGTCAAGTTTCGTCTCTGAATTTTCATTCATTTTTCACCGTTAGTCAAAAACCGCGGCGAAGATTTTGCATTGTCGTGAGCTTGGATGAACGAACCTACTCCCCATATGAAATGTTTTGCTTATGTTTTTCATTCACCGCGCTCCTATAGGACTGTCTCCAGCTTCCTTCCTTCTATATCGGGCTCAGCAAAACTCAAGAAACCACGACAGACGACGGTAATTATATTGTAAGCTTCAAGGCTCCCAGGTTGCCCCGCAGTCTTCCTCGTGACTGGTGCACTCACAGACACTCACAGATTCGGAATTGCAAATTGGGTAAATCTGAAGGCGCATTGAACTGTCGATTACTAGTGAAGAGGCAAAATGCTCCCACGCACATATCATACACACACTAAAGTCATGCTTCTTGTGGCAGCGACAGTCTACACAGTACACATTACAAACACTGCACAGCATCCCGCAACGCACGACATGACAATATCAACATCAAAGATAGACTTAAAAGTCTCTGAATATTTGATTTTCCGAGCGTCGGCAAAATAAGTAAATTGATTCCTGAGTTCAGACCAGCCCCACCATCAGCACCGCTCCAGGAACTGCTTTACCTTAGAACACAAGGCCAGACTATTAAAAATAAAATGAAAAAGAAAATCCCTTCATTATGGAAGAAGGTGCAGGGACAAAGAGCAGGAAAAAGACAGGGAAGGGAAGTAATGAGGATGAGGATTATAATACAGAGAAGCTTCCGAGAGTTTGATGGAAAGGACGGATTGGAATTAATTTGGGAAATGGAGGATAAAATTGAGAAAAGGAGGGAAAAATTGAGGAGACAAGAAAGAGGAGCAGAGACAGGTGGAGAACTCAGAGGAAGAGGAGAAGGGTGAAGTCAATGATGTAAACAACAATAGCAACGACAACAGAAAGGAGTAAAGAAGAAAAAATATTTCAAAGTAAAAGAAAGTTACAATACTGCAGAATGCGTAATAAAAAAAGGAAAACAAAATAAGATTATATTATTTCTATAAAAAACTCCTCAATGCGAAAGTTCGCAAATATTTTGGAGGAAAATTAAATGCTCGTGCGCATGCGAACTAGAGCGAAATGTATTATCTTATTATTTAATGTTTTTTTAATCACATTTCGCCTCTAGTGCTTGTAGACAGTATCACCTCCGGGGCTGGGATGGTAGGTCTTGAAGGTTTAGTTGAGGACTGTGATGGTTGGCCCTAGGCCGTGGTGGCGCGCAGGCAGGATTTTTATAGTGGTACCAACAGTCTATATAGACTGTGTTGGTGCCTGCTTGTGATAAGAGGCTCATGTCGGCCCACCTTGTGATCTACGATGCACTCGCCGTCGAAGGTAGAGTTAATGGGCATCATGTGGGTGTTTTTCAGCCACTCGACGGTTGCAGATATATTTTGGCACCTGGCGGGAATCGAACACCGAGACCGCCACTTGCAGGCGCTAATCACTCGGCCACCGCCTCCCCAAATGTTATTGCTTCCCTTTTTACCTGTTTCAATTTTTATTTCCCTCTGACTTCTTTCTTTGAACTATTTTCCTTTCTAGTCTTTCTTACTATTCTTCCTCCTTAGATCTCCACTTCATTTTTTTTCTCCCTCTTTTTTATTTTCGTTCTTCAGTTGTGTCGCACCAATGACACAAGATTTCGTACGTGCACACATTTGCAACATATGTTAGCCACTTTACCCCCTGCTAATATCAACGCCTACTCACCCATCACTTAAACATACACAACTTATATTATTTTTTTAAATCCCTTTTTTTTTATATATCACAAAGGACTGGCCAAAGGCAAAAACAAGAGGTAAGAAAAAGCCCGCTAGTTGCCAGTCCCTATAAAGATGACTGTTGCCTGTTTGCCTGTTTAGGAGAGCTGTTTGAGTGGATCCCCCCCCAAACATGTGATACATACTCTATACATTGGCGGATAAGGCCCCTGTACAGAGCAAAGCAACTGGGAGGGAGAAATAAATGTACGCAGACGTCACAGGACACTTAACTTCTTAAGTAATCGTCCAGACATTCATCATTCCTGATTTAATGCAGTCAAATATAGCATGATCGAGTATATCAACAATAGTTGTCACATTTGCATCCAGTCACCGTTTTAAATGATCCGCATTCAAAATCTGTAATTTCCCGTGCTCTCAAAAACACAATGTTTATCAGCAGACGACGCACCATGGGTCGGCGACGTCACAACAGGGAGCTCCCAGCACCGCCTGATACATATGCGCGGAGACTGAGAAAAATGTAGTACTTGGGGAATTTGGTGTTTCTGATATATTTTTGTGCGATGGGCATGTACTTGCATCCTGTGTGGGTGCAGCGTGGGGGCTGTGCCTTTACCGAGAGCTTAGCACCCATTTGCAAACTGTGGGGCGACGATATATGTGTGCAGATGTGTGTAGCGGCGGCAAGCGGCGGGGAGCGGCGGGTAGTAGCAAGGCCACCGAGATGAGAGGGCTGCAGTACCCTGGCTACTACCAGCCGCTCCCCGTCGCTCCACAGGTCTGCACACATATATCGTTGCCGTGTGGGTTGTGAATGGGTGCTAAGCTCTCGGGAATGGCACGGCTTTCTTGCCGTGCCCATGCAGGATGCAAGTATGTGCCGTGTCGCACAAAAAATATACCAGAAGCACCCAAAATTACCCAAGTACTACATTTTTCTCAGAGTCTCCGTGTGTCTGTGTCGGGCGGGGCTGGGAGGCTTACCTCTTGTGTCGTCGCCAGCAAGTTTCGCGCCACGGCTGGAATGTGGCTGTTGTTTTTCCCGCGCTTTTTACAAAAGTCATGTTTTTAGGGAAATAAGGCGTGAAAATTAATAATTTTTTGTGGATTAGGTATTTTGAATGTTCATTCAACATAATTATGCAAAGAAAAAATGGGTCTGGACGATTACTTTAAAAGCTGTTTTAGCAAGAGATGAGATGTGAGATTACCAATTCAGATTTTTTGTAAATGACAGTCCAAGAATGTTCATTGTAGAACAGGGAGAGACAATTGAATGTCATTGAAGAAGAGATCATACAAGTTTGGCCGCTATCATTATGCGGCAGCGGTGGTGGTGTCGTTGTCTGACGTACACACGCACACACACGCTGTAACAGTCTCGCTGCATTTGAAGTTGTCCCTTTAAATTTCTTTCTCGGGCTCCCTGACAGCTGTGAGCAACGTGATTGGCCAGATCATGTGAGGCGCTGCTCTGTGATTGGTCAGCAGAATTTCCCCACACATCCCTTGAATATCCCTAATATTTACCACCCAGAGGCCCAGCGATCACCCTGCGGGAGTGCCGCCTCTGTTCGAGCATTAACATCAGCCCACCCTCGTACGGTTATTGTAGCCATACACTCATAAGTTGTCACTTACGAGGGATTTTCGAGCATCCCTGCCCAGGACTATACAGAGGGTAAACAACAAACACATGATAACTACCTTAACTAATTTATTTACAAAACTACACAATAAATAGCACGCCAATCAGCACATTCTCGCCCTAAATACCTATCCCTAGATATGCGTATGATATCCTATCGCCTATGGTATCTGGCTGGGGAATATATATGAGGGGTTAATTATGATTATATGAACCTGTAGTTGTGGTCCTCTCGTCGAGGTAAACACGTGGAAGATCCTCCTCCACGCTCGCCTTCTCGTCCTGCGACTCACTCAGCGTTCCCAGCCTGCGTCTGCCTCGTTCAAGCCCTCCTCCTCCTCGCGCTGTGGCTCGTCCTGCCTCCGTCAGCAGGAACAAGCTCCGGACAGGCGAGGAACTGGAAGGAGGTGGCGAGAGGTCCTGGGACGTCCTGATGGCTCGAGGCCTGGTCCGGGCGAAGTGGGGCCACGAGCAGGACGTCCTGCTGACCACAACATGGCGGCTAGTGGCGTTGCCACCTCGCACCAACCTAACAGATGTTTTACATCTCCTTTTTTCTATTATGCATGCTTTTCTGACCACCACGTGCAATTTACATCGGGCGTTTCTGCTAACGTATCCAGCTATTCGTTGAGAGGCAATTTGAGCCTAAACTATTTCCCCATACTACGGCTTCTGGCAATCTTTTCCCGCAACCAGAAAATTGATATCTGGTGAAACAAAGCTGACTAGGGATGCACAGAGCTACGGGGATTTCAATGCCTTTTTGCCTAAATAAGTCTGTAACCATGATACTGTCTCTTTTGAACAAAGGAGATGGAATGGAATGACGTGGTGGGGGTTAGGTTCGAGCCTCACCAAAAGATGAGCTTAATGAGCTATAAGCTCTTTCGGGAGGGCAACAGCTGGTGATCATGCGTCCTCATGATTTGCTAGTTGCCTACTCCTCAACCCCTTCCCCCACACACACCAGTAAGGTCCGGCCAAAATATGTTTACAAGTAGATTATAAACCCCCAAAAGTATTGTTGTCATCTCTTTTATCTGTAATGGCATAACATCTGCCGTCCTCAGACACGGCAAATATTTATATCCACGCATGGGCTGTTTTGGTGTAAACGTAATCTACAGTGAGCAAGCTATCTTGTCAACTGGTAAAAGGATATTAATATTAAATCGATGGAAAAAATATATATAGCAGAATAAATAAAAAAGTAAAAATTTGTAAAGGAGATCATGCTAGACTCAGACATTGAAAATATACCGCAGTAATGTGATCATCTAGAATTCTAGATGATACTCATTAAGATCACGTAAAAGACCCCTCTCCAAACCGGCCTATTACCTTAGTTGTATGTCATTTAGTAGTTGTTCTGGTTCATCTGGTGAATCTGATTCAGATTCTTGTTTGATATTGCATATTAATCAAACCATTCCTTGTTTGAATCACTAATAAGATTTAATTACATCACAATTGTATTTCTTGATCATACATCATTACATCTCGAGTGTTCTCCAATCATAGAAAATCAGGGTTTCAGATACGCCGGCTTGTTCTGTGTGAGAAGCCTTTTATGTTTCGAATCATGTGGATTTTGAGGTTCCTAGAGGTGGAGCTTATAGACCTAATATTATAGTTAAGGCAGTTTAATATACGACATGCGCACGGGTAGAAATGATGAAATTATCTAAATATGTAAGTATGAATAATAAAAAATAAACATAGTTAGTCGTGGATTTTTTTCTCGTAATAATTTGATTAATATACTCTCTTATCTGATAACAACAATGACCCTGAAATGGTATATCGACTACCTGCCCTCAAACTTGTCACCGAGGTAGTGGCCTCGAACTATCGACCTTTTGCAGGAATAGATTGGCAACATGACGTATACAAAAAAAAAAAAGTCAATAATTTCATGTCTAAAATGTTACCTGACAATTCATGACGAGCACCAGTATTGATTGATCTTCGTCCCTTCTTGGTCCTCGATGCTTACAGCTCAAACTCACATTTCTATTTCGGAGCTGAATGACGCCTGAGCCTCAATTTCAAACGCGTCACTATGTAAATTTGAACAACAACCTTTTATATCATAATGCGCCAATGGACGCAACCGTCCAAGTGAGTGTGAGTTGAAGAGACAGTGAGAGGACGGCATGAATGTGGAAATATTGAGCTGTATTTGTATATACTCGCCGTGAGAACCAGAAGAGAAGCAAAATATTGAGCAGGACAGATGTACAAAGGAGGGGGATGAGAGGAGGAGGGGGATAACAGTGTACTAAACAAACTAGTAAGTGATATTTGGGAAGAAAGAGAAAAAAACAAAACTGAGGGAAGAGACTGGAAGAAGAGACTGATGGACTGAAGAAGGATACAAGTTAGAGGAATCCAACGAAGAGTGAGTATTTGCAGGCAGACACATATAGGGTGTCCCAAAAGTCACTATACACTTTTAATAAATTCATAAAAAATACGCAAGAAACTGAGTTTATTCATATTTTTAGCATCAACAAAGGAGTCATTGCAGTTTTACTTGCTAGACTTGCCATCACGTTCCAAAGTCTTGAAGACTAGCTGTATGCCTCCACATGAGCACCTCCATTTTCGACAACCGACAACTGTATAATTGTAAATAGGGAGAAACCTTGCAGTGTTTGAACCAATCTAGGATGCGCGTGTTCTATTACCACAATAATAGGTGGTAAAGAAAAAAGGAAAAGAAGAGGAAATATAATGCAGTGAGAAACACGTGCATGTTGGAAGTGATACAAGTATAGCAATGGTGATCGTCCAGGATGGCGCTGTAAAGTATAAAGCCCTATCCACTCCTGTGCTGATTATTCTACCCTGCATTTTTCAACGTCGTTTGTTATACGTCCAACTCAACAGGAACTAAGTCAGGGGTTCTCAACCTTTTTAATCTTATGTACCCCTTGAGGTCTTTCAGTATTGGTCACGTACCCCTTACTCAGAATGCAGCAGCATCAAGAAGGGTAAAAAGAAATGCATGGTTTATTAACTAGTCATAGACCACTATATCTCTGGACTGTTTACGCGCCAGTGTTTTGAAATATCCGCGCTGCATAAGGGCCCCAACGAGGATCGTCAGTTTCACTAGAACGCTTGGTGTGGGAAGCAGCTACTACCGCACTCATCTCCATAAGCGTGCGTTTTTTGTATTTGTTATTATTCCGTGCATGTTTTCATTACTGTGACATAAAAGGTTGCTACCCATTCAAGCCTTTGTGTCAAAATCAATTGCTTACGTGCCGGTTACCTGGCACGTTCGGTCTTAAACATTTATATGTGTGGGTCCTACTATGACCTTCTCGTGAACAAGGAGACTTCACGTGAACATGTCGAGGTGAACGTACAAGTGGGAGACGACGGGGATGTGGAGTTACGCGGGCAGTATGTGGTCGTCGCCGTGAAATAATTCACAGATTTGTTGAGTCGCGGGAGGCTGGTGTGTCCCTCCCAGTTTGCTGTCTCTCTCACCAAGGACGTGTGCCACAGATACTGGTGGCTTTGGAAGGAGAAGGCGACGAGGTATGCCCTGTTCGGCTGCACCAAGCCCAAGGCGACCTTCCAGCAGGTCATTGACACCCTTGGGGAGGAAGACGACCCACATTGCGCTGTGCCAACAACCACAGTTTTCTCGAGAAGGTGTACTTCTCAATTGCGGGTGCCCTGTTCAATGCCTTCACATCTAATTACAGCATAGATAATAATAGTGAAGTGAATACTAAGTGTAAGAACAGAGCAAGTGTCTCGCAACCAGAACACAGACAAGAAGAAAAAGCTGACTGGTTGCAAGTAGTAGAAGACTAAAAGTTGAAGGCTGAGTGTTTTGTGTTTATTGTTCATTAGTGTGTAACTCACACTCAGGTGAAGCGACTTATGTTGTTGTGGAAAAATTGCGTTTGGGGGAAAGTAGATGATCTCTGAAGGCTTGAATGGGAGGGTGAAAGGCTGGGTGACCCATTTCACTGGGTGATCTTTACTACTTCTACTGTTTGTTCTCTCTTTCCCTGAGCATCTACCCTGCCCACCCTTGTAAACACGGAGACGGGTTTTTTATAATGACGATGATGAGATGTAGCCTGGTATAGTTAGCTTATTGTTTGTTAGTGTGTAGCCTAGTTCATTAAATAGTTTGTTTATTAAGTAGTGTGTTGCCTGGCATAGTTAATTTATTGTTTGTTAGTCTGTGTGTGTGTGTGTGTGTGTGTGTGTGTGTGTGTGTGTGTGTTGTGTGTGTTGTGTGTGTGTGTTTATATATATATATATATATATATATAATAGTATATATATATATATTTTATATATATAATATTATATATATATATATATATATATATATATATATATATATATATATATATATTATATATATATATATGAGGATGTTCATTGTTCAGGGCGGCAAAAACACTCGTCATTTCTTCATGGTTCCTTATGTGTGCGTGCAACGTTTCGCCAAGGCACTTGGCATCATCAGGCTATAAGGTATTATATTCAGGGCTTGAAAACGAAAAAATTTCTCAAACGGTTCGTTCCGATTAGAAACAGTATTATTAACGTTTCGTTTTCCGTTCCTCCTCCAAACATAACGTTCCTGAACCGGTTAGAACGAAATTAAAACCGGTTAGAACGTTATTCTCAAACCATGTAATGAATATGCTATTAGCCCTAATAAATAATAATGCCTATACATGATTACATTTTTATAGATGGTAATAAAGCTATACATTTCAGGGTGCATAGTATCCAACAAAATCAAACCCTTAGATATCGTAAGAACTATATTATTATACGACTTAAATAAGGCACCACATTTACATATGTAATACAGGAAGCGTAGTGTAGGAGTATGCAATCTCAGTCGTTGTAAAAACATGAATCACTAATATTTATTAATATTATATAAGGTAAAACTATATTAATTTGTAATATCATCAGCCCACTAATTAAATACACCTAATCAATGAAGTCAATGACT
The DNA here is from genome assembly GCA_016584305.1 of Chionoecetes opilio. Lineage (NCBI taxonomy): Eukaryota > Metazoa > Arthropoda > Malacostraca > Decapoda > Majidae > Chionoecetes > Chionoecetes opilio. Next base: position 152,183 of record JACEEZ010005702.1, on the reverse strand, counting down.
ACATGTGGTACTCCAAGGACTCGAACTTAGGACACTCACACCGAAATTCGGCGCACTAAGCATTTATTAGGCTATGAACACAGTTACAAATGTAAGCAGATACTCACGATATATAATCCCTTTTCGAATACTGGATATTAATCTAAGCATATTCTTAAACCAAAGTGCAGTATAATAGTTTAACGATTACACGATTGGAAGGTGTAATAAAATAAGGGAACGTGATGTATATCACGAAGACATAAATTCATAATTATATAAGGTAAAAAATAGTTATTCTTCACAAATTAAATGAAAAGTGGTGCAGATGATACTATTTGAAACAAAGCCACATCGTCACTTGCCAAGTGAACCAATACAGTAGACTTAATTAATGTATGTATGTAATACAGATGCATTTACTTAAATAATTTGGCTACTGGAAGTGAAAATGGATTAGTGACCAAATATGGCATGGAACGAAAAAATAACGTTATTAACCGGTTACAGGGATTTTAAAATAGCGTTTTTGCTCAGGAACAGTAAATATGATAACGTTTTCGTTTCAGTTTTTGTTCAGAGCATAATTTCGTTCGTTTCGGTTTTTCGTTTTTTAAACCGCTTCAAAGCCCTGATTATATTCGTTAAAATATTACTAAAAACTGCTAAAGCTAACATCTTTTGAAAAGCTAAAATCTAAAACAATAAAAGAATCCTATATTATCTATAAACTAAAAACATAATATATAATTTAACAAACCTTGAAGTGTATGTTGTCTAGGTTGGCAGAGGACTGAATGAACAATGATATTACAGGTAGCATTTCGGTTCCTATGAGGCGATTGGAACGAGAGTCGGACGATCGAAACAGTGTGATAATCATTTGAGTATATGTAATTGGCATGAGGTGACTTGATTATTACGATCAGGAGACAAGTGCTTGATGGGTATGGATTCTAATAATTTAGTATCACTAGAGAAGTTTGCCTTTGATAAGATTCTAAAATCATCAATAGAGAATGGGTGATCAAGATCATGGGATTGGGAAGGGGAAGAAATAGGTCGGCCAGTACAAACCGAACACCTTTATGTTCTGCGAACCTATGGGTTAGATTTCTCGACGTCTCACCAATGTATCGAGCCATACAACTCGAACACTCAAATTCATAAATTATATTGGAGATAAGAGTTTTAGGTATAGGATCTTTATATTTGAAATGTGTTTTTATAGTAAATGGATGTAGAGCAGACAACCTTTTTCAATCAATGTGACTGTCACTGTGAGCAATACATTTACTAAAATATAACCACAGCAGACAGTTTTCAATCATTGTGACAGTGAACTAGTGCTGCTTGCAGATATAGTTGCAGCTTGTAACTAGTAACGGTGATAGGTAAGTCACCGTGTGTGTGAATACCATAAAAAATAATAAAATAGAACTAAAGCAGACACATTTAACCAATAATTGTGAATATGAGCTAGTGGTGCTATTTACAGTTTATAACTAGGGGGGGGACACTCAGTAGAGCGCATACCTTCGCCCGAATATTTCATCAATTGGTTGCCATGGCAACAGTTGTGATTCGATTTCATCCAAAATTTATTCTGTTCCTCCTTATACCTAATAGACTTGGTATACCAAGTTCGGTCCAAATCTATTCGTAACTTTTCGAGAAATCCTGTACACTAAATATTTCATCAATTGGTTGCCATGGCAACAGTTGTGATTCGATTTCATCCAAAATTAAATCAGTTCTTCCTTATACCAAATAGACTTGGTATACCAAGTTTGGTTCAAATCTATTCGTAACTTTTTGAGAAATCCTGTACACTAACAAACAAACAAACAAACAAACAGATCGGGGTGAAAACATAACCTACCCCCAACTTCGTTGGCGGAGATAACTAGTTACTCATGGGGAAATGACTGTGTGCGTGACTAACGTCACTAGCATGAAAAAAAATAAAGCTAAAGTAGGCATTGTGTTCCACTGACTGTGAATTAGTGCTGATTGTTAAGCCTCACAAATATGTATTAGTAACTAGTTACTTATTCACATGCAGGGAAGTCACTGTGTGTGATTAGCATAAAAAACCTCAAATAAAACTAAAGTAAACGTATTTTTCAAATCGGTATGACTGTGAGCTAGTGATACCAATAACTGGTTACTTGTAGCTAGTGTTACTAGTAACTAGTTACTTGTAGCTAGTGTTACTAGTTACTCTAGTGTTACTCATAGAGAAGTCGCTGTGTATGACTTGCATGAAAATATATATTAATTCAGTGAGATGGTTGGGCCTGTTTCTTTGCTACCAACAAGTCAATCCTCGGCACAGTCTTTGAAAGAGCCACTCTTATGTCGTCTTTGACTGCCAGACGTGAACGTAACTTGTTTTTAATCAAGCATAGTGCTGAGAATCCCTGCTTACAGCGGTATGTAGAAGGAAACATCATGAGGTTCCGTACACATTTATTTGCTAAAGCAGGTTAAGAACTCGCCATTGTTGACCAGAATCTTGTCAATGACAAACTTTCGAAAGAATCTTTTGCAGTTGAGTCATTGACAAAGTCAACACACAAAACGTAAGTTAGTCAAAGCCTTCGTCAAAATAACGCTGACTAATGTCTTAGTCACTAACATATATACGGCCTATCCGTATACTTCTGTTTATCAAAGATTTACTTTTTGTGAAATATTTGGAATACAACACTGATTCTGTACCAATACATTAATGAGCATGATAATATATTATAAGTCTTAAAACGATGGTTCTTTGAAAGCATTTATTCATATTGCGACGCTTGGCATTTCCCCTCCGAAATATTGCAAAGTAGTATTGTCGTACTTGTATGACAATTTGACTATCCATACGATACATGGTTGAGAATCGTACACGAAAATACGATAATTGACTCACAAATATAATTACATTATAAAGTCACACAAAAACTATCATTGCACATGCAAAAAACTATGTCGCTGTCAATTTCCGCGAAAGAGAGCATAATTAACATGGACTTTTGAGTCGTAATATGATATATTATAAATTATTCTATTTTGGTGAGAAGTGGAAATATTTGTATATGTGGGAAGCTGAATTCAATGAAGTATAAAGTCTTTTACTGACTATATGATTTTACCTATGGTTGTACGATAATCAATCTGAAAATATGATAATTCGATCTGGTGGCTTGGTACGACAATTTCGCTTACAAAAGTTCCCAGCCGGCACCCTGCACAGAACGTCCGTTTGTTTTGCTTGGAAATAGTTAGTCTAGAATACATTAAATAGTGCCGCGAAGCCCGCGAAGCCCGCGATTCCTGAGGAAAACAGCTGCCACGTCTGTGATAGCATCATAGGACATCACCAGGGCTCATAGTGTTCCCCAAGGGATCTTCGCAGCCAGCTGATTCCCCCCAGTGCCTTGCTCACCTCAACGCCCATAACGGGCAAAATTCGTCAAAGGTATCATCTATACACCTCCTTTGCAGTGAACCTTTTTATTCCACGATCAGTGTATGTAATGGTAAGTAGGAGATTGGTTTTCCTGTAAGGCATTTCTAAGTGGGGGCTGCAGTCAGTTCGTACACAAGTTGTTTCGTATACCAAAATTTTGTTTCGTAGTCTATATGAAACCATAGTCGTTTCGTACACTCAGCTCAGAGTTGAACTTGACTACTAGAGCTACGAAACGACACCAGGTATCTACGAAAAAATTCAAAATCAGTGTACGAAACAACTAACAAAACCTGGGTACGAAACAACTTGTGTACGAAACTCCCTCTAACCTTAGGAGGTTAGGTTAGATTATCGGTGGTCGGAGAACTGCAGAGCCTCTCCGTGTGGACGTCAGGTTCAATGTGGTTAGGTAAGGTGGTATTATTTTACACTAGGACCGAAATTCCCTACACAATTGTGGGTGTGGTTTCTGTTTACCTTATTGGATTCTAGGAAACATTCTCTATGAGCTTCCGTCGCAAATCATTACTTTTGGAGATATGACATGTTGTTTATAGGGAGGTGAGAGACAGTGTTTACGTCCGCCTCACTCTTCTTCCTCTTGTGACCTACATCGCCTCTGTTCTTTCCTTGCCGCGGGAAGTCACTTCTTTAATGCAGATTTGGCTTTAGTTAGAGGTTAAAGCGTGGGAATAGTTAGGTTAGGTTAGGTTAGTGAGTCTAAAGTGGGGTTTAAGTTAGTTTAATTTTCATATCTCATATACACCCCTTCCTATTAAAAACGTCATATCTCTGAAAGCAGTGATTTGCGACGGAATTTCATATAGTATTTCTTAGAATCTAAGATTATAAATGTTCTTTCTCCATGTATTTTGTGGTAAGAATGTTGGTCACATTAGAAATTGTCGGAAATACCTCATTTTGCAGTTATCCCCCTCCATAACAAACCTGAGGACCCATTGGGAACGCGGAGTTTTGGGCGGGGAAGAGGGAAATGAGTTTTGTATGTGGAGTAGATTTTGTAGATGACGTAAAATATATCCGGTATACACTATGGATGATAAAAGCTGAAAATACATCAAAAATATAACCAATACCTACAGATACCTACCTATTCTAGGGAATTTTCCCAACCTAACCTAACCTTAAGGGATAACTGCAACATGAGGCATTTCCGACGATTTTTAATGTGACCATCATTCTTAACACAACAAAATATATAAGATAAGAATACTTTTAACGTAGTTCGTACTAAATTACTGGTTGAAAGTAGTCTAAAACCATCTAACCTAACCCCACGTTTAACCTGACTAAAGCCAAATTCACATTAACAAATGTCCGCGGCAAGGGAAAAATTGAAGTGAAGCAGGTCACAAGAGAAAGAAGAGTGAGGCGCACGTAAACACTTGTCTCTCTTGTCACTTGTCATATCTCCATAAGTATTGATTTGCGACGGAAGCTCATTGAGAGTTTTTCTTAGAATCCAATAAGGTAAACATTAACCATGCTCCCACTTGTGTAGGGAATTCTGCTCCTAATGTAAAATAATACCCACTGCCCAGGTTAGGTTAGTGAGTTAAGATTTGTTGTATCAACCCTGCCATATCTCGTTTACTACCTTATGAAGGACTAATCTTTTGTCATACATGTCTTTTATTAACCTTCAAACCTCTTGGCAAACTGTTATTTTGGTCAAAATGTGAGGTTAGGTTAAGAAGTTTAGTATTATTTTAAACTAAACTAAACAAAACCTAACCTTAACCTTAACCATAACCTAACCTAGCCTGGCTACTGTACGTGAGGGAGGGGTTGGCCTGTGGTCACTGACTGTGCTGATGGCGACGACAGAGTTGCACCTATTTATTTATATTATATCATTTATTTCCGTGATTTTGATAAAGTAACAGCTTGCCAAGAGGTTGGAAGGTTAGTAGAAGACATGTATGACAAAAGATTAGTCCTTCATAAGGTAGTAAGTGAGATATGGCAGGGGCGATAAAAGAAATCTTAACCAAACAAACATCAGATTCTTTCAAAACAAAAAAAATTATCAGAAAAATATAGTTTCATCTGAAAAAGGAGAGGGTTGATAAAGCGAATCTTTACCGGTTAGTGAACTAACAGGGGGTCTGGGATATATATATATATATATATATATATATATATATATATATATATATATATATATATATATATATATATATATATATTATAAAGAAATTATACACAAATTGTGCTATTTTTGTTGGTGTATTGTGTTGTATTTGGTTGACAGTGAAAGCCCAGTTCTGCTTAATAATAACCCATACTATTATTAGGGACTGGAAACTAAGCGGGCTTTGTGTTACCCATTTTTGTTGTGCCCTTGGCCAGTTCACTGTGATGGAAAAAAAAAAAAAAAAAAATAATATAGACACAACTGAGCTTTCACTGCAAACCTTAATAACACGATTTGTGTATAGTTTCTTCTGCATATATGTAGTGAAGATACTATTAACTTGTAGACACTAACAAATATAACCTATTTGGTAAATATTCCACAGGATTGGCGGCTGCCAACCAGCCGGAGCGCTGGGGCCGCATATTTCCCAAGTCTGGAAAGGGTCGCCTTGCCGGGTGAAGATGCTTAGCCGTCGCTTCGAAACTAACCACAGGATTTATCGTGAAATGCCCTCATTGTGATTCCCACACAAAGTTACCATAATAATGGTAAGGAAAACTAACCATGACCTAACTTAACCTAACCTGACGTGTTCAACAGTAAAGTAGGCGAACCTTTCCAGACTTGGGTAATATGCAGCCAGGCCTATCACACACCATCAGATTCACTTACACGTAACACCTTGTATTTACCTAAATAACTAAACAAAACCTAACCCAAACCAATCCTATACCTAACCTAACTTAACATAAACCAAACCTAAACATAGCCTATAATATAACCTAAATGTTACTTAACCTATTACATATTGAATAAAAATATTTAATATTTTTGGTTTCTGCAAGTGAATAAATAAGCTTGTGGTATGAGTAATACTTGAATAATACTTCGCGATATGCGCTATTAGACAACTATATCATTGTTCTCAATATGTATATAAGTTGTTAAGGTTACGCTGAAGTGGATTAATACTGCACAGCAAAAAAAATATGTAGAAAACTTTGGTGTTAAACGGCGGAAGTTCTCGTCCATTATATCCGGCTGACCCAGTTTTGACTAATATTAATTGCCATTTTGTTTAGTTCTAGGTTAAGATTAGGTAAATTAGACAATTTACCTGAATAATGGGGGATCTAATAGAATTTGCTGTTAGAAATTCATAGTTATTATTTTTAATCCCTCCCCAGGTCAGAAAGTTAGTTAGGAAACCTTGGAGTTAACCTAACTTTTTAAACAAGGGGAGGCTGTGGCCCCTCCTGGATTTTTGCTGAATGGTTATTAACTTGTCCTAACCTGTTGACCTGGGTTTTTCTTTTAAAAACTCGAATAATATGCATCGGTAAAGCCCGTCACACATACACGACTCAAGGGGTGACCGCGCCACGACTCAAAGTCGTGTCCCACACCTCCCGACTGGCACGGTTCCTTGACGAGTCTGCTCTGCTCACGACTAGTCGTGAGCAGTTCACGAGAACTTGTGAGCGTTCACAAGAACGCGACAATACCGCGAGGCGACGGAGCTACGTACGAGTCTTCAAATTTGAAATATAATGGATTTTTGTCAGCCATGAATGCAACACGCGTTCGGGGGATGCACTACGACCCCCTACGACCCTCCCATGAACGACCCATATCACTACTACTACCACCACATCTTCTACTACCACAATTATTATTATTATTATTATTATTATTATTATTATTACTATTATTATTATTATTATTATCAGTGTTTTAAGTTGATTATTTATAATTATTGATTAGATTTTGTTATATTTGGAGAGAGAGAGTCGCGTCCCTTTTATCATGTACACACAAACCTCGTTTTCCCGGACTAATAGGGGGGAGCACTGGTCCGGGAACCGCAAAAGTCCGGGAATCGCAACAGTCCAGGAATTATCCTTAAAAAAAAAACAGAAAAAAAAGTCCGATGCCATTACCCACCCCCGGACGTTTATCCTACTCTAGTATTTACTGTCCGGCAACCGCCAATATCAACTACCCCGCCGCGGACTTTTGCGTCCGCTGAACATGCTGCCACCTGGCGGGAGGCAGCAGAAAGTGTTCAATAGTCTCAGAGATGTTCCTGCACCAGGGGTAGTGGGGGTCAGGGGACTAACGGAGGCGGTGCAGGTGAACCGTGAGTGTCGTGTGCCCAAATGTAAACAATACGACCGCTGAGCATGCTGCCACCTGGCGGGAGGCACGGACACTGACCAGGGTGACAGGAGACGCTCGGACCGCCGGACAACTTTGTCAATTTACGAACAGGACCAGGCATTTCAACATAAAAAAAAAAAAAAAAAATGGACTCTGGCATATCCCCGGACCTCGGAATTTGTCCGGCAAATCCGATATCCGGGAAATTGAGGTCCGGGAAATCGAGGTTTGTGTGTACACTCAAAAGGCCACGGACCAGTGTTGTCACCTCGCTGCCCACGCCAACCGCCAATGGTTAACGTTTTTTTTGTCGGTGACTGCATCACGACACGACACATCCGATAACCCTTGACACCCAGATGTTTCCTTTGCTTTATGAAATTATCTGTTAGCCATAAAATTACAAAACAGTAGCTTAATATACCAAATTAGTTAGTCGATAAGGATACTAAACAGGTCGTATCTATAAAATATTGCTTAAATTCACTAAAAAAATTGTCTAATAGTACCCAAATTACAATGGCAATTACGTTCTGGGTCTCAAGGGGTTAAGCTAAGACTGCTTCACAACCGAGCTACGACACTACTGTGACACCACTTTTGACAAGTCGTGAGGCGGCCACAATTTTTTAACCCGCACAAAAAAAACTCGTGAGGCACGACGGGTCGTCCCAGCGGCTCACAAACGCACTACGAGTCGGCGATTCAAGGGACTATTGATGAAAAAAGCCGTTACGACCTTGAGTCATGTATGTGTGACGGGCTTAATGGTATATAATAGAGCCCTGACTAATTAGACAAAGAAAGAATATAAGTGATATCGAAATAATGTATGTGATTAAGGACAAACGCTCTAAATTTACCGTTAAATTAAGTTTAGATTACATGGCTATTGTGGAGTTTAGCTCCATATTTCCAAAATTATGATATCTTTTGTATATTTTATGTATATCTGTCGCATTCATTTGCTATTGCACACTGTTTGGTGACTGGCATGTCAGCGGGTTTGTTTTCCCCTATGTGTTTTGGGCCTCACCCTCAATCTGCTGTTACATAATGCTAGGCTTAACATTTTTTATTAATACATATTATGCATGTCATTCCAGAGGTCACAAGACACCAGTGTGATGAGACGCTAGATTGGTCAACGCACACACAGTTTTCATGTTCTTCATGGAGAAACAAGTGTTGACATATCATTGAAGCTGTATAAAATTTTGGAAATCAATGCTCTTTACAGCATCTACAACAACATGAAAATCAGGCTGAGGAGACCATAAGAGATTGAGCTGAGTGAACAACAAGAAACAGGTTTAGTCTAATTTAATTATGTTGATATATAGGTTCCTTTAAAACCCCTACAGGGCAGTGTTATTTAGTCTTTTTAGCTATTTCTGAGTGCCTTTTTTTTACTGCCTCACTGCACTCTCAACATATAGGTGAAGGTTCCCACTACATCCCTTCCTTGTTGTGTTCTCTATTATCTACCTTTCCATGCTCCCTTCTTTGCACAGAGTCCTCTTCCATTATCATCTGTTTATTAGATATTATTTGACATTGCTTCTCTCTTCTCATCTCTCAAACTATACATTGCCTTGCAAATTAAGTATTTCACTTTCATCCAAATACAATCAGCATATTTTGGGCCACATTAACTTTCAGATTTCTTTCTCACAGAAACTATTGAAATAATTAACTAGATTTTATATATGTTTTGTCATTCTCTGCAAACAGTACAGTGTTATTAACAAGTGGTAGGTTATAGCGGCTTATAGTTTGTCTTATACCCATTCTGCACTATCATTTCCTACCTTATGTGCATAGCCTAGCTTACACAACCTGTTTGTACAGTAGTGTTATAATAGTAATGTTGTATGTACAAACAGATTGTGTAAGGTAGGCTATGCACATAATGTTGGAAATGATGGTATGGAGCATATTACTGCATGTAATATACTAAAATTAGCTACTGGCATTCTTGTAAGCAGTAATAAATAGACAGCATGGCATCTAGGCCAGTCATTTGATATGTGGAATTTGCCATCATATTCCCACTGGCCACTGCATTATTTTATTGTGTCTGTCTTACTTCTTTCCAGTGAATGTCCGTTTCATCTTTCCAGTTTTCTAACAAAATTTTCTTAGGTTGTATTTTTCCAGATGTTAGGTTTTTAATGCTAAACTATCCACCAGTTTTTTTTATTTTTTAGTCTTTCTTAAACATTGCATAGGAATCCAAAAGCTTTTCACCAGATGTCACCTGTGAAAATATTTATTGCATTTAATGTACTCCCTTCCTACTTTAATGCGTTTGAGTAAAAAGAGCTTCAAGTATATATTTCTTTCTCTACACGATGTTGCACTAATCTCACTTATAAGATCAGTGTTGCAGTATATTTTTATACCTGTGTGATGGATATGTACACAATATTTTCTACTTTTACTGCATACAATATTATAACCAGGCCCAATCCTTTCCCATAGCATTCTCCCGTAAATAACCACTTAATCACTCACAGGTTATTGTAATAATGCATAGGGTTAGGTTGGCCAACTGTCGCGTTTGGCAATCTCCTGTCTTAAATGCTGCAAAGCACCATTTTAGATGATGATTGCTATATTTATCATTAAAATGAAAAAAAAGTAAGTCATATATATGAAAAATTTCCATGGTTCAATTTTCATAGATTTGGTGTTAAGATATGAAAAAATAAATAACGTAATTTGTATTCAGTTTGCAAAGATAAATATCGGAAATATATTTCCATCCCCCTGATCTCTTAGCGTTGAAGGACAAATCGCGAACTAAATAGATTGTCATTCATTCCTACCCTGTAAACATGTACACATTAATCTAACATTGTATTTTTTCAAATCTCAAGTTGTTTCAGCTTTAATAAAGATGTATTTCTATAATCATGTATTATATCCTTATTAACTTAACCTGTTTATTTTTCCTTTAATGCATATTTTTCGCTTTAAAGACTAGCAAAGTAGACAATGTTAACATGAATGCTGGCTTATTAAGATCCTTGCTTTAATTTTGAGAAGTACTTATTGGGCAGGAACTTCCACAATGATTTGGGCATTGGAGAAGCTGTTTGCAACAACCTCACCTTCAAGAATGCAAATTTATGTTCTTTACTGATCTTATAAAAGGAGGAATTCATGATATCATAATTTTCGATAGAAAGTTACTCCAACTTGCCATAAAAGAATATGATATCGGGAATTCTTCCTTTAAAGATCCATAAAGGACAGATAACTATAATTGCATTCCTGGAGGTGCAGAGGTGCAGTTTTTGCACCTTCTGGAGGGGTGCATAATTGCACCCTATTTGTACAATAGGGTGTAAGTTTGCACTCCTCCAGAAGGTGCAATAACTGCAGTTTTGAGCCTGGGTGCAGCTTTTGCACCTTTAAAGGTGCAAAAGTGGGACCTAATTTTGCACCTTTAAATGTGCAAAGTTTCACCCTTAAAGGTGCATTTGTTGCACCCATATGGGTGCAAAAGTGCATCCCTCCAAAAGGTGCAAAAGTTGCACCTATAAAGGTGCAAAACCTGCACCCCTAAACGTGCATTTTTTGCACCAATATGGGTGCAAAATTGAACCCAAAATTCCAATTCCAAAAGGTGCAAAATGTTGCACCCTAGTGTTAAGGTGCAACCTTGCACCCTTAAAGGTGCACAATCGGTGATATCGTTTTGCACCTTTAAAGGTGCAAAGTTGCACCCCTAAAGGTGCATTTGCTGCACCTATATAGGTGCAGAAGTGCACCCCTCCAAAAGTTGCACCTATAAAGGTGCAAAACCTGCACCCCTAAAGGTGCATTTTTTGCCCCCCTTAGTCAAATTTACTAATGTGGGTACTCAAAACGGTGAACTTGACGAACTGGTTAGTCATTTTGTTTTGACTAAGACCATACTCAGATTTACTAGGTAGTTACTCAAAAAATGACTAACCATTGTTACTCAGCGTGACTAACTTGGGTTACTCGTTTTAGACCCCACGGCTTTAGTATGCAAAGTTAGTCACCATGACTAACTTTTGTTTTGTGTGAACGAATTCGTCTTGTAATTCATCTGGAAGTGATCTATGGTCCATCTTCAATGAATTTCGAATGAGTTGGCAATCTAAGTCTGTGATATCAGGAAAATAGTTATCTAACTCTTGACTGAGAGAAACCAAGTGCTTCTGAATGAGAACACTGACCTCATCCACATCATCTTTACACAGAGCTGGCAAGCTGTCGCTCATATTCTCAAAAACGTCATCCCGACCCGCTTGGACTTTTTCTTGCCAAGTTTGAGTTTCATTTGAAAAGCTCGCAGCTTATCGACAAAATCAATCATAGTTACCGAGTAACCTTGAAGTGATCTGTTGACTGCGTTGATGCGATAAAATATATCATTGAGATAAGCCAGTTTCGTGATCCATCTGTTATCTGACAGCTTGTTGACAAACTTCTTTGTTTTTTCTTTCTCATTCCTGTCAAAGAATTCTTTCAGCTTCTCCTTTAATGTCGAAAACTCTAGCCACTACGTTTCCCCTCGATAGCCATCTACTTCTGTATAAAAAAAGTAGTGATTCTTCCTCAGCATTAAGTTCTTGACACAAAAGACGCAGCATCCTCGTGTTCAACGGACTGTTTTTAATAAAGTTGACCATGGCTACAACATCGTCATGTACGGTTTGGAGGGCTGGAGGTAGGGTCTTCACAGCTAATGCGTAGCGGTGAATCATACAATGCATTTTGCTTGCGTTGGGGTTGGCTGTATTCACCCTTTCTTGGAATCCAGACCGACAGCCTAACATTGCAGGGGCACCATCTGTTGTACATCCCACCATATTTGCCCAAGAAAGCCCTTCTTTTCAAAAAAGCTGACACAGCTTCAAAGATGTCTTCTCCCGTCATTTTAGATTTTCAGAGGGTGACAAAAAAAAAAACTCTTCTTTAAAGTCGAGTCTTTTATACCTCGTGTAGGGAAGCAGCTGGGCACAAGATGATATGTCAGTTGATTCATCAAGTTGAATTGCAAATATGCCTAGAGGAGCTTCCTTGATTTCCGCAATGACTTGATGCTTGATATCCTCTGATAAGTCGCATATTCTTCGATGCACAGTATCATTTGACAATGGCAAAGTGTTCAACTTCTGTGCCGCATTCTCCCCGAAGAAGCAACCAACAATATCTTTGCAGCATGGCAAGACAAAAGCTTCAGCTATTGTGTGGGGCTTTTTATCTTGTGCAACTCCAGGGGAAACCATAACGGGCCGGAGGCTATTTTATTTTGTTTTTGTCCCTACCGTTTTGATCAAATGGGGATACGCTTGGAAAATCCTTCCTCTCAAAATAGGACGGGTCTTTATCAAAAGTTCGGGATAAAGCGGGAAAAATGTCGCTTGAGGGGCTGGGTTTTTCATGGATGTTCAAAAGAATTTAATGGCAGATCAACTTGGGGCAAATCCCTGCCTTTTTTGTTCTGATTTGGAAGGCAAACTGTATAGGTTTGCTTTTTATTCAAAACCAAGTATTTTTAAAAAACCTGTCACGTCCCCCCAAAACTCCTCTACGTACCCTGGAGGTACGCTACCCCGGTTTTGGAAAAACCCTAAATTAATTGTTTCCCGGGAAGATGGCCTGAGCGCCTAACTTCTGACCTTCTATAATTTTGATTGGGGCAAGAAAACCTTGTTTTGGTTAAATGCCTAAAAAACCAAACTTATTTTACCTATAAACACACAAAACCTACCTGATAACTTCCCCTCTTCTTCAATGACACTAAACATCCCCTTTCTAAAATGAACATTCTTTGGCTATTTATTTACAAAAAATCGAGCTAGAACTATATCTCACACCTGCTAAAAAGCTTTTAAATTAGGTACCCTTGGCTCTGCTCCCTTTATTTCTCCCCCCCATTTCTTGCTCTGTACGGGGGCCCTTATCCCCTTAGGGTATGCCTAAATGTTTGGGGGGGATCCACTCTACAGCCTTATAAAGGGGGTTTGAGTAAAAATCTTTTCGCCAATAAAACCCCCCTCCTCTGACTGACTGTTTTCAATCTTTAAATCACCGCCAAATGTTGCTTCTCTTTGCTTCTTCTACCTTTTATTTTCATGCTCATGCTCTTCAACTTGGAAACTGCATGCCTCCCCCCTTTCCGGGGCCCTCACTGCACAAGATTTCTACTCATCTACCCATTTTGTCCATCTTCCTTATGCAAGAGTTAATCGTATCTTTATTTTTACCCCTTTCACTGTAAACTCTGAAAAACCCCTTTCCTTTTTTTTTTCCATCTTCCTACGCTTAAAACCTTTTTCAAAAGGAGTGAAAAACACCTCCCGAACTAAATTGGGCCCCCTCCATTTCTGCATTCTCTTCGTCATCTGTATAGGGACGGGAAAATTTAGGGATTTTTTGTTCCCTTTTTTGTTTTTGGCCAGTTTTTTGTGTTTAAAAAAAAATTTTTTTAAAAAAAAAGACATGAAAACATGATACTTTTTTAACAGATAAACACGCTTTGACGAGGCCCAACAATACTTTCGTATTTTTTTACGTTACTATATATTTATTTCTTGCCTTCAGCATTTTTGGGTTTTTCATGTTTTCTGACGTGGGGGGAGAAAATTTTATATAGCAACGCTCTTGAAACTTGATACTATCAACAGGGGGTTTGCTCTCTCTCTCTCTCTCTCTCTCCTCTTCTCTCTCTCTTCTCTCTGCTCTCTTCTTCTCTCTCTCTCTCCTCTCTCTCCCCCTTCTCTCTCTCTCTTCTCTCTCTTCTCTCTCTCTCTCTCTCTCTTCTCTCTCTCTCCTCTCTCTCTCTCTCTCTCTTTTTTCTTTTTTTTAAAAAAAAATGAAATCAGGATATCGTTTACCAGGCTATTTTAAGACTAAGGACTATTTGAAAAAAAATTTTTTCTACATTTTATTTACCCTAAAATCCCATCTTTTATATTGTTCATCTTTATGGGGGGTGCCTATTAAACCTTCATTGACCCTCTTTATTATCGAAAAATTTGTTACGTGTTATGTTTTTTAAAAACTTATGACCAAAACCATCATATTTTTTCCCAGACTTCAATTATTAAACTTTCCCGAATTTTGCTCCCCTTTAAACCAATCTTTTTGTACATAAATCCATACACTCTTTTCCTTTTGACCTTGGGTTTTGAGCAACCCACAATGTAACCCAAGACCACTTTTCGTATCCTTGTGCAGGACACCTGCACAACAAATATCTTTTCAAAGGAACAAAAGTGGAACAACTTCCGAAATTTTTTTATGATGAAACTTTAAAAACTTT
This sequence comes from Chionoecetes opilio, assembly GCA_016584305.1. NCBI lineage: Eukaryota > Metazoa > Arthropoda > Malacostraca > Decapoda > Majidae > Chionoecetes > Chionoecetes opilio. Next base: position 137,111 of record JACEEZ010005702.1, on the reverse strand, counting down.
CAAAAGTAACTTTTATAAAAGCATGCTTGACAATACAAAAAAATTTTTAAACTCTTTTTAAAAATAAAAAGTCATATTTGTATTTTTTTTTTTTTTGGTTATTAAAATTTTTTTTTTTTTTAAACATTTAAAAAGTTGGTTTACTATTTTTAATTCCCTATTATCTCCATAAAATTTATATTTTTCAAAATGGCCCCCACCAGTCCCTTCTTTTATTATGTTTTTTAGCTTTCAGGTCCCATAAAAGTTCGGCTTATTTGGGCCTGGGTTTATCACTAATGTAAAGTTCATATGTAAAAATACTGGCCAAATAAATTTTTCTCTCTCTCTCTCTCCCCTCTCTCTCTCTCTCTCTCTCTCTCTCTCTCTCTCTCTCTCTCTCCCCCTCTCCCCTCTTTTCTCTCTCCTCTCTCTCTCTCTCTCTCTCTCTCTTCTCCTTTTAAAAAATCAAGTGTCTATATCGCTTACAGAACTGAATTGAAAATTATTTCCTCATACATCAAAAGTCAGTACGGTTGGCATTTCACGGAAAATTTTGTAATGAAAAAATGAAATGAATACTAACATATACATTCTTACTTTTAAAATAAATGCAGTGTTAAGTTTGTTTTAATAATTTAATTTGCTTTCAATGTATATGCTTATTAATACAGTCAACAATTAAACTCACAACATCATTGAAAGTTCCTCTTCCCGGCAGATAAAAATGATGAGTTAATATTTTTATACTTTTTTTAATTATTTTTTCACGCCGTCAACTCAATGGACCCTACCCATAACTACGTCACGGTTTGTTACATCGGTGCATTGTGGGGATAAGTCGGGGTCGCCGCGGGTGGACCTACGAAGGGAAAACTACGGCGATGGAAGAATTTAGAGTTATTTTGCGCGAGATTGATATTCCAGGTGCTATATTACTGTGCTCTGTTCTCGCTGACAACACTATAGAGAAGATCTGAGGTAATGGATGATGTGCAGAGGCTTCTAAACCAAGAAAACAGAGTCATAACAGAGCCTCGTCAAAAGGTAAGCAACTGGTAGGTACGTAATGTGTCCCTACCACTTGCTTATTTCTTAATGAGACTGCTGTGACTGTTTTACTGGTTTAGAAGCCTTTGCACATCAACCATCACCGCAGGTCTTCTCTAAGTTGTCAGCGAGCACGGAAATATAGCACCTGGAATATCAATTTCGCCCAAAACAACTCGAAATTTTTTCATCGTTTTAGTCTTCTCTTTGTAGGTTGTACATATTCATGGTTATGATAGTATTTAAATACCTTATTAATTGAGTTCCTTTTGTTGTCTTTCCTCATAATAAGTAGTGGTACATCATGGTTTAAGTGTTACTTGACGAGCCAATGAATACTCTTGAGTCTATACCAACATTGCAAAATGACCAAAAAAAATTGAAACTAAACCTAACCTAACCTTTACCTAACCTAACCCATACCTAACCGAACCTTTACCTAACTAAGAAAACAAAAACAAAAAAACTAACCTTTACCTAAAAAAAAAAAAAAATTGCGACAGAAACGGTTAGCAAATTCATTCAAAACACATAAAAACACACCAGAAAAAAATAGTTTCGTCCACCAAAGTGAGTTCGGTGTTCATCTGGACTAATACCAAAGCATATGTTAGAGTAGACTGGGAGGGAATGTGGGATGTATTGAAGGGTTAAAGAGTGTGTATGGAGTGAAGTATGTATGTATAACTAATAAGCTTTTACCTGTGATTATGAATACCTAACCTAACTGACCTTTACCTAACCTAACGGTAACCTAACCTTACCATTACCGTCGGCGAGTTTTCCCGATTTGTGTAGGGACGAGCATTTCAGTAGACGAGAGTACCAGGTACTATGAGGCAAGGATGGGTAATGTCACCGTGGTTATGCAAATTGTTTATGGATGGAGTATTAAGATAAATCAAAGCAAAATCTAGCCTAACCATAACCGTCGGCGAGTTTTCCCGATTTGTGTAGGGATAAAAATATCGGTAGACGACAGTACCAGGTACCATGAGGCAAGGATGGGTAATGTCACCGTGGCTATGCAACTTGTTTATGGATGGAGTAATAAGATAAATCAAAGCAAAGGTTGGTGATGTTGGTATAGACTCAAGAGTATTCATTGGCTCGTCAAGTAACACTTAAACCATGATGTACCACTACTTATTATGAGGAAAGACAACAAAAGGAACTCAATTAATAAGGTATTTCAATACTATCATAACCATGAATATATACAACCTACAAAGAGAAGACTACGACGATAAAAAAATTTAGAGTTGTTTTGGGCGAAATTGATATTCCAGGTGCTATATTTCCGTGCTCGCTGACAACATAGAGAAGACCTGCGGTGATGTTTGATGTGCAAAGACTTCTAAAGTAGCAAAACAGTCACAACAGAGTCTCATTAAGAAGTAAGCAAGTGGTAGGGACACATTACATACCTACCAGCTGCTTACCTTTTGACGAGGCTCTGTTATGACTCTGTTTTCTTGGTTTAGAAGCCTCTGCACATCATCCATTACCTCAGATCTTCTCTATAGTGTTGTCAGCGAGAACAGAGCACAGTAATATAGCACCTGGAATATCAATTTCGCGCAAAATAACTCGAAATTCTTCCATCGCCGTAGTTTTCCCTTCGTAGGTCCACACGCGGCGATCCCGACTTATCCCCACAATGCACCGATGTAAACAAACCGTGACGTAGTTATGTCTGGGGCCCATTCCCGTCCGAGAAGAATTTTTTGTATAGCATGCCATATCAATTACATTTTTTTTTAACGAATAACAAAAGCAATAAGCTGCTAAAACTTAAATAGTTGAAAAATTTCCCATAGTGCAAGAAGAAGAGAGAGGAGAGAGAGAGAGAAAGAGAAGAGAGAGAGAGAGGAGAGAAGAGGAGTGTATATTCTAGTTGTATTTTACAGGGGTTCCCACTCGTTGGGTCCGTCCCCCATATCAACATGTTTATCATTCATCCTTATCCTTAAGTTTTGGCCGAAGCCCCCAAACCCCGGGAAGCGGGTCACAAACCCCCGGCTAACCCCCGGGTACCCATTCACTGCTGGGTTGACAGGGGCTCGGGTATTAAAGGGAAAAACAGCCCTTTCTATCTTCCGCATCGCCCGGGATCAAACCCGAGACTTCCCGGCTGTGGAACCGAGCGTGGCTAACCACTACCCTACGGTGGTGTGTGTGTGTTGTTTTTGAAGAGACGACGCCTGCGGGAGACCATAAGGGCGCCGCTTCAGCAGCCTTTATGTCCACTCAACAAGGGACAGGACCACTCTGCTGCTAACGCCTCTCAGCAAGCATATTGTGAGCAGCGGCGCGCTAACGGGGTTTTGGGGCATGTAGATACCCCTTTTACAGAGGCAGGGCCAACACGCCACAGGCCACGGCGCCCCTTTTTCGTGGTGGAGGGCCAAATCACGGGCCCCAATGGCCCCCAGCAGCGTGAGTTACGGTAATTGACCCTTGATTATGCTGGAATTGGTGGAGGGATATTTTTAGAGAGAGTTTGGACCCGCGGGCGACCCCTCACGCGGCAGCCACTTGATGCACAAACAGGCGGCTGCTGCTGCTGCTCCCTGCTGCACGTCTTGGCTTGGCACGCTGACTGACTGGGGCAGCGGCACTTGAGTATACAGTATACACCAGTATTTCCGAACCTGGGGAAATTTCCCCCCCTTGGGAAATTTCAGGATTCTAAGGGGAACTTTAACCTGAGGGACATCTAAATTACTAGCATTTAGTCGACAGAAGAAAAAAAAAAGCTTAGAATACGGGTATTGACTTTTCTTCAAGTATATATAATATACTGTAGAAGATAGTGTCTATTACTTGTGTTATTAAGCAAGTAATTTTGTGTTTTGGCTATTTATTTTCACATGAAGGGGGAATCCGGATGGTTGAACTGGTTGAAGGGGGGAAACGACAGAAAAATGGTTGGGAACCACTGAACTAGGATGAATACACCACATGCGCGCGCGCACACACAACCCCACACACACACACACACACAACACACACACACACACCCACACACACACACAAGGGTACTCCGTAGTGTAGGGGAAGCAAAGTTCGGTTCACAACCGAGAAGTCCCCGGGTTCGATCCCCGGGCGGAAAAGGAAACATGGGCTGTTTTCCTTACAACCCGAGCCCCTGTTTCCCCCCAGCAGTGAATGGGTACCGGGTGTTTTGCCGGGGTTTGTGACCTGCTCTCCGGGTGGGGTGGCTTCGGGGCCAAAACTAAGCACTAAGGATGAATGATAAATATGTTGATATGAGACGGGGCCACATGAGCGTTGCTCAGGCCCTGTAAAATACAACTGAATGAATAAAACACCCACCACACAACACACACCCCACACACACACAACCACACCCCACACAACACAAAAGCACCACACACACCACACAACACCACACACACACACACCACACACACACAACACACACACACAAACCGCCGCGATGGTCCAGTGGATACATCTTTGGCGCGCCATTCTGTGGTTAGCCGGTTTCGAATTCTCACTCGCTCCCGGGGATTTTTCACTGACAAATTGGACGGTTTACTGTCCCCCTTGGCAAGGGGATGGGGTGTGTGGAGTGTGAGGTCCCAGCATTACCCTAAGATTGGGTCATAATGAGCTCTTAGCTCGCTCCGGAAGGGTAAAATTGGCGATCGGGGTCTGGTTCGCGTGAAAAGACCAGGGTAATTACAAAACACATCAACCCGGCTGATTATTTTTAAGAACCAGCCCTATATACATCGCCTTGCATTTATCATTTGAAGGGCGCCACCCTAAAAGGGGGGGCAAAGGAAACTTAACGTTGCTTGTTAGGAGTTAAAAAAGGAAAATTTACGGAACTACCACTGTAGGTTCAGGGGCTCTGTAGTTTCCTTATTTTTTATGTTCTTATGTAAGATAAAGTGGGGTCTACCATGGTTTTGTTTGGGAAACAGGGAATATGCTTTGGGAAATAGGAGTAATAGCATTGGAACAGAGGGGGAAGGTGCAGAGGTTCAAGAAAAGGCTTCGATGGTTTGGAGACCTGTCAAACTTCGAGCAAATCGTCATAAAAACACGCCTAAGTAAAGAGCAGGCCAACTCCTATTTTTCGTCCCCACGGGCCCCTTTTTAAATCTTGTTTTGGATCGATATTTTTCTCTCAATTTCAAATTTTTTAGCGAGTTTTGGGGCAATTTTAACGAAGTTTTCTTACTGCACTAACCTTTAGGGGTATTCCCATCCCCCCAAAGGGGTGGGGGGCCCTCGAGGGGCCCCGGGTTTTTTTTTTTCCTTCAGGCGGGAAAAGGGGGGGGGGAAAAAAAAACCCCCAAACCAAAAAAACCCCCCCAAAAAGGGATTTTCGCGTGATTTATTTGGGGGGTGTTTGTTTTTTTCCCCTGAGAAACTGGTAATAAACTAGGTAAAAAACCCCACACACCAAACCCCAACACACACCCACACCCACACAACCAAACCAACAAAAAAGAGAACGAAACGACCACGAGCCCCGAAACGAAACCAAACCACCACCACCACCCCAACCACGCACGCACGCACGCACGCCGCCCACCAACACAGAAAAAAAGGGAAAAAAAAACTGTACTATTAAAAAGTCTAGTTATCTTTTTTCTAAGTCCGTGCTATGGGTTTCAGTATTTTTGTTTCATTCTTGATATATTGTTTTTAATTTTTCCGTGAAAAATCCTTTATGTTAAATTCATACCCCCAACGTCCCTGGAGTAAAAAATCAAGACTATCATAAAAAAGCCCGGGCGTTGGACATGAAAAAACGACGATTAAAAAAATACGATCCCCCTCACTTTTCATTGTGTTTTGGGTTTTGTTTTAAACATTAACTGAATCAGCAAAAAAACAAAGGTAGTGAAGGGCTCCCTATTTTTTTTCCTGATTCTTTTCGCTTTCCCATTCCCGGTAGAAAAAATCGCTATAAAGGACTCTTGTGCAGTCCTCACTAATATAAAAAGTGTTTAAAATTTAAACAACTTTTTGACATCTTTTTTCACACATTACTTGACCAAAAACAATAAAGAGGGATTTTAAAATAACTTATTTTATAAATTTTTTTATATTTTCAGCCCAAACCTGTTTGGTAGGATCAAAAAAATATTACATCTTATTTTTTGAATTTCAGAGGAGAGAAGTTTTAATCTTTAAGGGTGATTCACACTGGCTTTTTTTTGGCATTTTTTATAGGGCAAAGTCGGTCTTTGAAAGACCGGCTCGGGGTGTGATTTTTTGTTGAAAACCTATTGCGATCGCACCAGCCCCAACCCGACCCCCTTTCGCCTTTAAAAAAAGCCGAAAAAAAGCCCGTTGAATAGCCTTTATAAGGAAATGGCTTAGATGTAGGTGTAACCAAGGAAAAAAATATTCCCAAAGAAAAGCTACGAATTTTACACAATTTCATCGCTAGTATTACTCTGTTTGTTATTTATAGGAACACGTGATACCTCTTACTTCATGAAGGGATTTCAATTTGTGTTGAAATTGTGTTGTGTTTCATTTCTAAGTGTTGCGCTGTTACTGGCGTCGGCGAGGGATGAGTGGCTGACCACTGTCAAGACTTCACCTCATGCTTGCTGCTTCTGCACATGACCACGAGAGAGCACAGCGTTTTCGAACGTTTTTTGAGTATTCTTTATAAATAAGAACAAAATGGAAATGCTTTCACGAAAAGTTCTCTCTCTCTCTCTCTTCTCGTCTCTCCTCTCTCTCTCTCTCTCTCTCTCATCATCTCTCTCTCATCCCTCTCTCTCTCTCTTCTCTCTCCTCTCTTCTCTCCTACTCTCTCTCTCTCCTCTCCTCTCCCTCTCCTCTCCTCTCTTTCCTCTCCGCTCCTCTCCTCTCTCCACTCCCTCCCCTCCCCCTCCCCCTCCCCTCCCCTCCCCTCCCCTCCCACTGCCCTGCCCTGCCCTGCCCTCTCCTCTCCTCTCCTCTCCTCCTCCTCTCCTCTCCTCTCTCTCCTCTCCTAACTAAGTGTATTCAGGAACAGCCTTGTAAGGACCTATCGTACTGTTGCTGTTGTGTTTCCTTGTAACCTTGTAATTTGTATCCTCTTCCTCTCCTCTCCTCTCCTCTCCTCATCCTCTCCTCGCCTCTCTACCATATCTGTCAGAACATTTACAATGCACTGCATAAAATGCTACAAAATAACAGTTTTTTGTGACCTCACAAAAGCATTTTGCACGATGTTCTCACACAATCTTATTACACAATTGCGTATCTATGGAATACGTGGGTAAGCTCACAACCTGTTCAAAAGTTATTTAAGTCATGAAGCAATATATATCATATAATAATCATCATCTCCTTATAATGACAGCACTGGTGGAGTACTCACAGGGTTTCAATTCTTGGCCTGTGAATGTTTCTTAATATACATAAATACATCATTCGTAGCAGTAATAAACTTAAATTCATACTTTTCGCATAGATGATACCACGATCTTCATTCACGGCCACAATCTTGAAATATTTACAATTACATTCAATGAAGAATTTAAATAAAGTTTCCAGAAATGGATTAAGAGCAATAATTAACTTTAAATCTTAATGAAACTTGCTTTAATGGTTTCCAGTCCCCTTTATGCCTCATCACAGTACAACCCAAATAAAGATAAATAATCTATCATTACATGAGGTTTTCGATTTAAATTTCTTGGGATATCTATATATATTAAGTTGAAATGAAAGAACATATTATATGTGAAATCTAGGATATCGTTATACACAGCAATAACTTTACAGACTAAGCACTATTTGAATGTAAAATGTTTACTACAAGTTTCTTTACCCGAATAATCCAGTCGTCTTTATATATTGTTCATCTTTATGGGGAGGTGCTATAAAACTTCATTGACAGCCTCTTTTATTATGTCAAAGAGTTGTTTACTTGTTATGTTCTTTAAAAAATCGTTATGACCATACCCATCATTATTTCCGAGACCTTTAAGTTATTAAGCTTCCAGATATCCTACTCCTTCAAATCCAACCATCTTTTTTTGTACATAATCCATACACTCTTTACCTTTAGACCTGGCTTTAGAGCATAACCTCAATGTAAACCCGAAGACCACATGATTTTACGTATACCTTGTGCAGGACATCCATGCACAACAGATATCTTGTTCAGAGAACTAAAAGCGGAACAAATTAACCAGAACATTTTATTAACGAATGAAACTTAAAAATCTTTCAAACGTAACTTGATAAAAGCATGCTTGACAAATAAAATTGAATATTTATACTCTTTACACACCATAAATGTCATATTCTTGTATTGTTAAATTTCACTGTTATGTGGTTTTTTTTTTTTTTACATTGTTGGCCATTGCACATTATTCCAATGATAGGATAGTTTTTTTTTTTTTTTTTTTTTTTTTTTTTTTTTTTTTTTTTATGGTTATTAAGATATTTTTTTTCTAATGCTTTAAAATGATTGGGTTTACTATTGTTAACTTCCATTATTATCATCCTTAAAATGTTTATTTTCAAAATGGCCTGACCATCCCTTGCTATTTATTATGTATTATAGCTTTCCGTCCTATAAAAGCTTCGGCTTATTGGACCTGGCTTTGATCACTATATGTAATATGTTCATGATGTACAAACTACACTGGCCAAATGAATATATGCATATCAATCTCTCTCTCTCACATCTCTCTCTCTCTCTCTCTCGTCTCTCTCTCTCTCTCCTCCTCTTATCTCTCATCTTCTCTCATCTCGTCTTCGTCCGTCTCTCTCTCTCCTATCTCGTCTCGTCTCTCTCTCTTCTCTCTCTCTCGAGCCAATGTGTCCCCCCTACCCTTTCCGTGATCAATCTTAATTACAAACGAACGTTAAGATAACTAAATCCTCCAATGGTTTCATTAGGAAGATTGACTTCACTTAGATTTAAGAGCTCGTCTGGCCGCGTATATTCCAAAATTCACAGCAAATTATGTCAAGCTGTTTTGTGCTGTGCTGATAATGTCCAAGCAATGTCATAAAATAATGTTGAATACATAAGACGCCCGATAGATTACAAAGCACACACACACACACACACACACGACACACCGACACACAGAACACACAGACACACAGACACAGACCAGACACAGACAGCAGACACAGACACAGACACAGACACAAGACACACACACAGACACAGACACAGACACAGACACGACACACGAACACACACAACACACTTTCTTTTCAACAGATTGAAGACTTCTGATGTACTTTTTGTTCTTTTCGCCCTCGTCCATAGCTGATGCCCATAAACCGCGCGGTTTAAGATTATCCATGCTGACCTTTGATTCCCTTAGGAATGGTGTTTCGGCCTCGACAGTCTTATGATTAAAACTATCGACTCTGAAAAAAACCAGAGAGAAATCCCTCGTGTTTTCACCTCACAATTTACCATTGTAAAATTGTTAGCTTTGTAGTACCCTATACCGAATATTACCGAAGCGACCCTAGAGAAGACTGCCCAGCATAAGCGTGGTAGATGGTGACGCCCTTAGTGTTGACTGTTGAAGCTCAAACACTTTTTTATCTTGCTCAATTATATTGTTGATTAAATTGTCGGAGAGGCGAGATGGAGGGATTGGTGAGTGAGGGAACAAGAATTGGTGCTGGCTTCTTTTTTATTTTACATTTGGTTGGCGATTCGCTTGGAGATCTCCCGAAACCAACAAAAAAGACCAGCGATCGGAGGGGGGTCTTCTTTTTCCCTGTTGATTTCTGCCGCGATTTGTCTGCGGGATCAAACCCGGCGAAATCCGCCGATATTTTTGTCATTGCAAACTAGCCTTTAGTGCTTAGTGTTTGGCCTAAGCACACTACCACCCCCCGAGAGGCGGGACCAATCCCCGTCTAACACCGGCACCCCATTCACTGCTTGGTGGAGAGGGGCTTGGGATTACAGGAGATTGCCCAATCTTTCTACGCTCCACCCGGGGATTGAACCTGGGACATTCTCGATTGTGAACCGAGCTGCTAACCACTACACTATGGAGTACCCGGTGTGTACTGTATTCATCTAGTTTGTATTTGACAGGCCCTGAGCTACAACACTCGTATGGCCCGTCTCCATATATACATTTTATCATAATCCTTATCCTTAAGCTTGTGTTGGCTGAAGCCCCACCCCGGGAGGCGGGTCACAAACCCTCGGCTAACCCCCGGGTCCCCTTTCCCCTCGGGGTGGAAGGGAAAACTCGGGTTTTTAAAGGAGACCACCCATTTTTCCCCACTTCTTGGGGGATCAAACCTGGGACTTTCTTTTTGGAAACCCGAGGTTTTTACCCACAACCCCCACGGAGAAATATATTATATATATATATATATTATATATATATATATAAATAATATATATTATAATATTATATATTTGTATATGTGTATACAATACTTCCTGATCCCCCCACAAAAGGGACTTTTTAGGCGATAGCGGAGGGTTTAGCGTCTCCGACTGGCGTTCTCGGTGACCCAGTTCGATCCCCAAAAAAAACCAAAAACCTTTTTCTGCACCGTCGAGTGGCCAAGAAACCCCCACATGCCTCCCATCAACTCTACCTTCGATTGCATGATGAGGACAAGGGGAGGGCATGACCCCTCTAATCACAGGCTTCACTAAAAAATCCTGCCTGCGCCACCCGGGCGAGGAAAAACCAAAACACAGCCCTCAATAAAACCTCCAATCACCACCCCGAGCCGGGTACCACGCCTACAGGGGTATAGGCACTTTTAAAAAAAAAAAATATAATATTATATATATAAAATTAAAAAAAAAGCCGCAAAGCGCTTTTTGGGCTACTCCCGCGGAGGGCTATTGGTGGGCCTGGGCCCCCACCTGTGTTTGGTGGGCCTTCGGGCCCCCCAAACATGGACTCTCCCGATAGCCCCTTCTAACTTTCCTGAAATCATGATGTAGAAAAGTATGTATTTCCCCCCCCCATTCACTCCACCCATTACCATCCCCCCCCCATTTACTCACCCATTCCCCTCCCCCCCCCCCATTCACTCACCCCTTTCCATCACCCCCCCCCCCCCTTTCCCCCCCATTCCCCTCACCCCCCCCCCCATTCACTCACCCATTCCCATCACCCAACCCATTTACTCACCATTCCCCATCACCCCCCACCCCTTCACCACCTTCCCTCACCCCCACCCATTCACTCACCCATTACCCTCCCACACACCCTTCCTCCCCATTTCCCATCACCCCCCACCTATTCCCCACCATCCCACCCATCACCCCCCACCCATTCATCACCCTTAACCCCCACACCCATTACCCATCACCCCCCCATTCACTCACCCTTTTTTTAATTACCCCCCAAACCCCACTCAAGGTTTCCTCAAATTTTCGCAACCCCTTTTTTTTTTACAATTCTGCTAATAGCTGCTAAAAAAAAAAAAAAAAAAGTGATCGGATCTCTATAAGTGGGGTTAGACCCTTCCCCCCGGTCAACCTGATTCCAAAAAAAGTGCAATGAGGGGTTTGGCCACGGGGGGGGGAACCATACCACCCCACACACACACACCGACAGACGACACACTTTCGCTTAATTATTCTAGCCGCAAAGCCGCCCTCCGGGGGGACTTTTTTGGTAGCTCCTGCGGAGGGCTTTTGGGGGTGGGCCCCTTTGGCCCCCACCGGTTTTGGGGGGCCTTTGGCCCCCCCAAACACGGACTCCCAGATAGCCCCTTCTAACTTTCCGAAAACATGGATGTAAAATGTATTATTACCCCCCCCATTCCTCACCCATTACCCCTCACCCCCCCCCATTCATCACCCATTACCCATCACCCCCCCCCTTCACTCACCCATTACCCATCCCCCCCCCACCACCCATTCCCATCACCCCCCACCTATTCCCTCACCCATCCCCCCCCCATCACCCCCCACCCCTTCAACCCCCCCCCACCCATTCCCTCACCCCACCCCTTCACTCACCCATTTCCCCTCACCCCACATCAAGGTTTCCTCAATTCTCGCAACCCACTTTTTTTTTCACAATTATCGTAATAGGCTGTAAAAAAAAAAAAAAAGTGATCGGGTCATCTCATAATTGGGCTTAAAAACCTTTCCCCCGTCAACCCGGTTCCAAAAATGTTTCAATGAGGGGATTTCGCCCCGGGGGGCGGAAACCATACCAACACCACCCCCACCAACCCACACAAACCCCCCACACACACACACACAGACAGACAGGGCAGACAACCACTTTTGCTTATATTTACATTACCCATCCCCCCCACCCATTCCCCCACCCATCCCCATCACCCCCAACCCTCACCCCCACCCTTCACTCCCCCCCCTTACCCACACCCACCCATTCACTCACCCCCTTCCCATCCCCTCATCAAGGTTTCCTCAATTCCGAAAACCCACTTTTTTTTTTCACAATTATCGCTAATAGGCGCTAAAAAAAAAAAAAATGATCGGATCATCTATAATTGGGCTTAAAACCTTCCCCGGGCAACCCGGTTTTCCCAAAAAAGTGCCATTGATTTTGCGCCCCCGGGGGGCGGAACCTATACCACACACACACACCCACACACACCCCACAACAACAACAGACAGACAGACGCCCCACTTTCGCTTTTATTAATTACCCAAAAAAAAATTTCCCTCACCCTACCCATACCCCCCCCCAACCCCCCAATTCATAATACCCCCACACCCCCCACACCCCACCCACACTCCCAACCCCAAACCCACACAACCCCCACCGCAACCACTTTTTTTTTACAAATTTTCCTAAACTCTAAAAAAAAAAAAAAAAAATTCCCTCACCATAAAACTTAAACCCCCCTGGTCAAACCCTTCCAAAAAGTTTCTAATGAGTTTTTTCCCAAACGAAATTACCAAAAAAAAACACCCAAACAACCCCCGCAACCGCAAAATTTCCTTTTATATTTAAGATTTTCCCACACCCCCACCCCCCCCACCCACACCCCCCCACCCCCAACCCCTCACCCCCCCCCATTCCCCCTTCACCCATCACCCCCCCCCCCATTACCCACAACCCCACCCTTCACCACCCCTTACCCATCACCCCTACATCAAAGGGTTTTTTCAATTCTCGCAACCCCTTTTTTTTTTACAAAATCGCTAATGGGTCAAAAAAAAAAAAAAAAAAGTGATCGATATCTCATAAATGGGTTTTTTAACCTTCCCTGGTCAAAACCCCTCAAAATGTGCCAATTTAGGGGTTGCGCCCGGGGGCGGAACTAACCACACACACACACCAAAAAGCAGACAGACAGACAGAAGACACACTTTCGTTAATTATTTTTAATTTCCCCCCCCCCCCATTTATAAATAAATTTACCCTACCCCCCCCCTTACCCCTAACCCATTCACTCCCCTTTCCCCCTAATAAGGTTTCCTTTCTCGAACCCCTTTTTTTTCCTTATCCTAAAGGCGCAAAAAAAAAAAAAAAGTAGGTCATTTTTAAAAAGGGCTTAAACCTTTGGGGCCCCGGTTTCCCAAAATGTTTCATTTGTGATGGCCACGGGGGCGGCCTATCCAACCCCAAAAACCCCCCAACAACCGACAGAAGACCCCAAAAGCCCCATTTGTTATTTTACCATTACCCTCACTCCCCACCTTTCCCCCCCCCCATAAACCCCCCCCCCAAACCCCCTAAACCCCCCCCCCTTTTTCACCCACCCAACCCTTTTTCCCCTCCCCAAACCCTTATCCCCAAACCCATCCCCTCTCGGTTTTCCTAATTCCCCCCCCCACTTTTTTTTTCACTTTCGTTGGGCAAAAAAAAAAAAAAAAAGTGTGAATACCCTAGTGGGCTTTGCCTTCCCTGGCCCCTTCCCAAAAATTGCCCAAATGATTGGCCCCCGGGGGGGGGAACATCCCACCCCAAAAACCCAAGACAGACAGACGGACCCCCTTTTTTTAAAATGAATAAAATAATTAAAATAGATTTTTTTTTTTTTTTTTTTTTTTTTTTTTTTATTTTTTTATTAAAAAAGGCCCCCTTCCTTTTCTTTGTTAAATCCCTTTGGGGACTGGTTTTTTATCCTTTTCCAAAAACCTTTTTAACTTGCCCAAGGGGGCTCCCCTAATAAAAAGTAAATTTTTTCCCAAATCACAGACAGTACAGACAGACAGACAGACAGACACACTTTCGCTTATATTATTATAGATAGATTATAGATAATAATATCGTATATATATATATTTTTTTTTTTTTTTTTTTTTTTAATTTATATAGATGTTTTTGTACATGTAGCCTAGAGCGCCTGTAGGCATATGGAGAGTCCTGATGTTGGTCGAACTCGCCCGTTGGTGGCGGCGGCTGGAATTTTTATAGTGACACCTGTGGTCTCAGGTGATAATCTCATTTTCTATGATGGTTCTTGATCTCTCCAGGGTTTAGGCGCAATGCAGCACCTAGAAGTCCACCGTCCACTCGCAATCGGCGACAGGTATAAACGCGTGCATTTTGGGCTGCTTCCGGTCACTCGACGATGCTTTGACAGTTTGCCCTTGATGAGACTTAACTCGGGACCTCTGCTCCCCTATCCAGGCCTGAAAGAATTGCCGCCCGCAGGATTCGAACTCGGGACATTGGAGTTCAGCACTTGTCCAATAACGCTCACCAATTGTGTGTAACGCTGTTTACCACTGTTAGTGCTGGTTTTTGTGTTGCAAACCGGTTGTCATCGCACTTTCGTCATGCATGGGTTGGAATAATCAGTCGGTTATCTATTCTTGGTTTAAACAAGGTATAACAAAGTACTTTCATTCACTTGTAGTGTTCAGAAACTCTCTTTTTCTCATCGTTGTTTCAACTCGCGTTAGAATGTTCAACCGCACTCTGTGTTCCTCGTGTTTTCACTGTTAGTTCACCTGCCTCTCCGTGTTCACTGGTATGTTGGTCTTTGCCACGGTGTCGTGTGGGCAAACTTGCCCACACGACACGGGTCCGTGTGGGACTCTACGCACGGTCACGTGTGTGTCTTCTGGCCCAAAGTTCTCTCTGCCTTCAAAATTAGAAACTCTTTTTTCACATCGTAAACCTATGACCATGGACGTCACATCGGCGGCACAACTTTGGAGGACCTTCATAGACAAGACATGTACTGTGTACTCACTTTTTCTTCGCCAATCATGAAATCCAAAATAACTGCTGAAACTACGATTTTTAGTAATCTAAACCTGAATCTTTTGTGATGCAAATATCAGGAAAATTATCGGTTTCAGAGCTACTGCCGGCGTTACGTTTTCAGTTAAAAAAAAAGATCTCTCTCTCTCTTCTCGCTAATAAATCATTCTAGCTAACTTGTTCTTCTATCCTTATTCACTAAAACACCTATTACACTTGGCCACAGCGCTCCCCTATATATATAGATATATTATAAACTATATATAATATCATCTCTTATATATAGTTATATATATATAGATATATAGTATATATGCTGCTCGTGTGGACACGACCATGGGGTGAATCCTGAGAGTTTTTCACACTGAACGGTTTTCAACCCTATCAGTGTCGAGCTTGAGTTCATTATTACCGATCTTGGGCAATGCTGGGACGTCCCACCCCACACACGGGGAAGCCCCCAGTCCTCCTTTGCTCGAAGGGGGACAGTAACCCCCCTAAATTTTGTCATTTGAAAAATCCCCGGGAGCGCGAGATTCGAACGCCTACCTACCACAAAAATGGGAGACCAGCACTTTATCAACCTAACCATCGCGAGGTGTGTGTGTGTTCTGTGTGTTGGTGTGGTGTGTGTGTGTGTGGTGCGCGTGCGTGTGCTGTGGCGTGTGCGTGTGGCGTGCGTACGTGCGTCGATTCACCCACGGCTTTCATCTGAGATCCTCTTTAGTATTACCCTCCCGGAAATACCCTATAGAGCTAGAGTGAAACTGATCTTTGGGTAAAGCTGGGAAACCTGTGTCACAACCACAATATTTTCCCATCCCTTTGCTTAGGGGAAACAGGTAACCGCCTGCAGTTGTCATTGGGAGATCACCGTCAGCGTGTAGCGGTGATGGAGTGCACACCGCTGAATGCCAGGCAATTCCTAGACCCTGACCACCAGGCAGTTTTAAGTTCTGTCTGTGTGTGTATGTCTATGTGTTTGTGTTTGGTGTTGTGTGTTTGTGTATTTGTGTGTGTGTGTGTGTGTGTGTGTGTGTGTGTATGTGTGTATGTGTTTTGTGTGTGTGTATTGTGGTATGGCGTGGCGGTGTGTATTGTGCGCGCATTCAGGCGAAGGTGTGACTACACCAAGGTGGAGTGGCACAGCTCCACAGGTAGCCTCGGATAATAATAGATTACATACACTGTTGTATAGTGAGAACAGAAATGGGATGGTGGGACGTATGGCCTTAGAGTTTGAATGAATTAGAGGATCCTGGATGAGGAAAATAAAGTAGATGGGGAGGGAGAGGTGAGGAAAGATGGAAGAGGAGGAGAGAGGGCGGGATAAAGATGAGAAGACCAAAATTACGCACTGCACTGAAGAAAAGAAAGTGAATATTTCTGCCAGTAATCATGCCAAATATTTTCTTCAACTACCAAATACTTATGTATGCCTGTTATTAAGATCCATCGTAATGATGTTTTCTTTCCCCCCTGCTGGCCCTAGATCTTCGGAAGGATTTACGGTCCCTGAGGAGTCCTCCTATTGTTCCTCAAAAACTGTGCTTCTGTGCTTGCACCCTGCCTCGTCAAACTTTTCCTTCTTTATCTCAACTTCCACCTTTCCTTCTTGCCTAAACTTTGCTATTACATTAACCTGTTCCTAAGAACACACACACACACATCACACACACACACATACACAACACACACACACACACACAAACACACACACTAAACCACACACACACACACACACACACACACCAGAGCACCGCGCGAATGGTCCATGGTATGATAACGTTCCTGGTCCTCTCATCTCTGTGGGTCAGGACGGTTCGACTCCTCGCGCTCCCGGGATTTTTTCATTACAAATTCGGGCCGGTTACTTGTCCCCCTTGACAAGGGAGGGGGGTGTGTGGTGTGTGAGGTACCAGCATTGCCTAAAGATCGGTATTAATGAAGCTCCAAGCTCGCACTGAGAGGGTGAACTGGCGATCGCAGTCCAGTCGCGTGGACAAAGACCTGGGTGAATGCACACACACCACACACACATACACACACACACACACACACTCCACAACTCACACACCACACACACACATATACACACACACACACGACCCACACACACACACACACAGGTTTTATGTAGATCCTTGGGCCTCATTATTGCTTCTTTTCCCGTTATGCTTAAAAATATAGCGAACACTCCTCTATAAGTTAAGATACTCGTTTGTACTAATTCATATTTTCGTATCTGTTTAAAAGTCAAAAAGAGGGGGCGCCGGGTTTGACCGGGACCTCTCGATCTGCAGTCGAATGCTCTACCACTGAGCTACACCCCCACGAAATACCTCGTGTAAGCTGTGCGATGTTGATAACATCAGGTGTTGGTGTGCGTAACACACCTGGTGTCACTTCCTTGCGCATACTCCCTGCC
Organism: Chionoecetes opilio; assembly: GCA_016584305.1. Classification (NCBI taxonomy): domain Eukaryota; kingdom Metazoa; phylum Arthropoda; class Malacostraca; order Decapoda; family Majidae; genus Chionoecetes; species Chionoecetes opilio. Next base: position 119,507 of record JACEEZ010005702.1, on the reverse strand, counting down.
CTCGGTGGTACTAAGACACAGCCCCAGCCCTCCCCTAAGGTTCTGGCCAGAACAATGTGGGGGTACCTAGCGTATGGGGGAGAGGCAAGCTGATTATTACAGGTATGTTTTATACACCTCGTTGACGAAGATGTGCGGCCTTTGCAATGGTGGCTGCAAGGTTTGTAGCCGACAGGTGTTGATTGTGGTCACTTGGCTTGGCGTTTATCTATATTAGCTAGCGTTCAGCCAGGGGTTATGTCCTCTTCGTGAGAATATTTACTATAAACTGAACAATACGTCAGTAAGTTATAGAAGGTGCACTTGTTGGTAGCCACTGAAGAGTTCCAGACCTCTCCGTGAATGTGGGGTGTTTACGTGGAGATACTGTGATACGTCAACCACCGTTTATATACAGTAGCAACTTAGATCTTTCATATTTCCCTCTTAACTGGTAAGTATTATACATTTGTACCTATTTACTATTCATCTTATATTGTTTACCCATGTATACCTACAAAATCTGTCTTATTTACAAAATGCCAAGTAAGTATATAGCTGAGTCTTATTGGCTCGTGGAAAATTTTTCCACAGTCATCAATATGGTGACCGCTGTCACCTCCATCCTCAGATAAATTAATATGTTGTGTGCCTCTGATTTCGGCCCCAGTAATTTTTATTGATGCAATAACAAGTACAATTAGCATGTCTCCCCAGAACTGGAACCCGTCCCATTATAACATTAATTAAGCACATGATGTCTTACCCTCGAATGCCTTTTCTGTGAAAACTTCCACCCAGATCCTTGTCTTTCTGGTGCACGACCGTGTAGTATATGTAGCCTCAGTAAGTAGCCTAAGTTTACTATCTTTTTTGCCGCCCTTGTTTACTTCGCATGACTTCCATGGACGTGCCTTATTCTTTTGTAATATTCGAACTGAGGCACTGGCGATTCCACCGTCTCTAATAAACCTTGAGAGTCTGAGACTCTATATATATGTCTTATTGTCCACCGTGAGTAGCGGCAAGACATCGTGTGTTACGCGCACCAACACCTGATGTTATCAACTACCTCGCCACAGTCACATGCGATACTACCATGGGGTTGTAAGCTCATGGTATAGCATTCGACTGGCAGATCGAGAGGTCCCCCGTGTTCAACCGGGCGCCCCCTGTTTTTTTCTTCTAAAGATACGATAATGAATAATTACATACATCGATTATCTTATAGTCCTATTTCTGTTATTAGTCATAATTGCACTAATGAAGCCACGTCTCCCCCTGCCTGGCCCCTACTATTCTACGGGCAGCTGATTGTGCATTCCTCGTAATCATCACTACCAGTCACATTATCTCACTACTTAACCAGAGGCGTTACCACTGGATAGAGCAATCTTCACTATGTTATGTTATGAGTAGGGGTAGACAGGTTGGTGAAAGAAGAATTAAAGAAGAAGATAAGTGAATGGAAAGTTTGGTATAGTTAGCGCTAACCGCCCTTGCTACATATTTTTTTTTATTAAATATCCATTTTTAATTGTTGTTCGCTCTCTTTTTGTATTTCATCTTATCATTGATATCCTATTTAATTATTATCATATTATGCTCGCCTTTAAATTAGTTTTTTAACATCCTCCAGACTGTCAAACACACAGAGCAGCATCTAAAAAAATTAGAAACATACAAAATAAGAAAAACAAAAGAAAAAAAATAAAAAAAAAAATATATAAAAAAAATATAGAATAAAGTAGAAATTTAGCTAATAATTTCCTTCTTATCATCTGTGTATATTGGGGTGTGGTTTTATTGTTATTTAGCTGAATGATTGGTTTCCTGAATACCACCATGTTCCCCTGTTGTCATTGGTTTGCAGTTTTTCCATGTATAATGAGTTTGTAATAATATTTTATAATTGTGTTTTGTGTTTTGACCTCTGTCATATATGTTTATGTTATTGCTTCCAGTTAACCTTATTGGTGTATTCTCTGTGCTGCTTCATATTGGTTATTTCTTTATCGAGGCGAACTTAAGTAATCGTCAGACCCATTTTGGTGTTTGCCTAATTATGTGAATATGAATTCAAAACACCTAATCCAGAGGCCAAAAATAAATTAATTTCCACAGGCCTTAATTTCCGTAAAAACACGCTTTTGTAAAAAGCTGCGCAGAAAAAAATCTGCACTCCAATAGGGCTGACGAATGTATTGTTGACGTCCGGGAGAGAGGAACGCTCCAATGTTACAACATCCTGTCTGACACCTTTCGCAAATGTTATGATGTAGGCGATTGTACTTTCCGTGTCAAGACAGTTAATCTGTCGCTGTGACAGATCTAGAGTACGATGCTCAATCTAAGACCGAAATAAATGCCGCTGCTCGCATATACTATGAGGAAAACGAACCTCAGATTGCGATGGGAACACACCCCTATATGTTTGAACCGGAATACGAGGCGGACGAACAGATGTTAGCGGCAACAACAACCCCTTACACACAACAACCCTAACACAACAACCCCTTACACAACAACCCCCTTACACACAACAACCCCTTACACACAACACCCCCTTATACACAACAACCCCTTACACACAACAACCCCCTTATACACAACAACCCCTTACACACAACAACCCCTTACACACAACAACCCCTTACACACAACAACCCCTTATACACAACAACCCCTTACACACAACAACCCCTTACACACAACAACCCCTTACACACAACAACCCCTTACACACAACACCCCTTATACACACAACCCCTTACACACAACAACCCCCTTATACACAACAACCCCTTACACACAACAACCCCTTACACACAACAACCCCTTACACACAACAACCCCTTACACACAACAACACCTTACACACAACAACCCCTTACACACAACAACCCCTTACACACAACAACCCCTTACACACAACAACCCCCTTACACACACAACAATTGGTGATAATGATGGTGGTGACACACAGCAACACAACAGCATCCGATGAGTGATGTGAGGAGTGGTGTGTGGTGAGTGTGTGTGTGTGTGTGTGTGTGTGTGTGTGTGTGTGTGTGTGTGTGTGTGTGTGTGTGGTGTATGGTGTGTGTGGTGAGTGTATCACTACAAATCCTTGCAAATTTCAACTTCCCCTTCCAATCTGCCCTAGTCCGCCGCACTAATATTTTCAACACATTTAACGTTGTCGTATCAGTCGGAAACGTGTGCAAACTTTTCTCGAAAGGCACAGCTGTCTTGCTGCACCCATAAAGGATGCATGCATGTGGCATATTGCAAAAAAAATCTATCAGAAACACTAAAAAATCTTCAAGTACTATATTTATCTCTTGTGTTTACGTGCTTCTGATCAGTTCGGGGAGAGGAGACCTTCCTCCTGTTAGTCACCGAGCCGTGGCGCATCGTCTGCCAGTTGCCAGCAGCGTTTTCGAAGCTCGGGGAATTTACAGATTTTGATTGCGAATTATTAAAATGGGCTGACTGGATGCAAAAAGTGACAACATATTGTTGATACACTCGATAATGGCTATACTCTAACTACATAAAATCAGGAATGATGAAATGGTCTGGAAGATTACTTAAGGCTTTATTTTGAACTTTTTGTAGTGATAGCAAAGCTGATTTGGATATTGTGTTTAGTGGAGATGTTGGATATGTCAGCATTGGTAGGATACAGCTTTTATTAAATGTAGTGTGTGTGTGTGTGTGTGTGTGCGTGTGTGCGTGTGTGCGTGCGTGCGTGCGTGCGTGCGTGCGTGCGTGCGTGCTGTGCGTGCGTGTGTCATTCATTCATCCATGGTCTTGTTCACGCGAGCTGTACTAGCGATCGCCAGTTTCACTCTCACGGAGCGAGCTTGGAACTCGTTATTTCCGATCTTTGGTAATGCTGGTACCTCACAAACCACACATACACATCCCCTTGCTCACGGAGAACAGTAACTGCCTATACTTATCAGTGGAGATCACTGTTTACCGAGTGGGGATTGAACGCGTCAATCACAAAATGCCCTGCACTCTTAGACCACTGACTACGCAGGTGACAAACACACAAGGGGGGGGGGGAGGAGAGAGAGAGAAGAGAGAGAGAGAGGAGAGAGGAAGAGAGAGAGGAGAGAGAGAGAGTAGAGAGAGGAGGAGAGAGAGAAGAGAGAGAGATGAGAGAGAGAGAGAGAGAGAGAGAGAGATTCATATTCATCAAGCCAACAAGTGTTAAAAACATTTAATTCGGTGTGCATTTTCCCACACACAGCCCCTCTCAGCCCCTTACATTGAGTCCTGCCACTGAGAAACTGTCTATTATACAAACAACGCGCGACTTAATGGTAGATGAATAGGCCCATAGACGGAGAGGCCAGAGGTTCCATGTACTAATATGTTTACATTTTATCAGTTTTCTCGTGCAGGCACCATGGGTGACTTCATTTTTTTGTAAATCGTTTTTTTTGTTTACTCCACATAAGAGCCCCTCTCAGTAATGAAGTTACTTTCACAGTATCATGAATTACTCACATACATATCCCATGCACTTTAATTTCCATGTTAATCACAATCTTCGTATATATGAATTAATATAACTAGGAAATAAACGTCCACACTAAAGATGTGGAACGTGTCCAAGCTCGCACAGGCTAAAGTCAACTTTTTAAATACCTTCACCTTAAAATACTTCTATTACAACCTGACCTAACCCAACCTAACCTTCACCATCCCCTTCTTTGATTTTCTTTACTTTTTACAAAGAAAAGAAAAGTGCTAAATTGTTCTTGAAAAAAGTTCTAAAAAAAATTATTAAAAAAATGGTGTAGTGATGGCGGTGGTGGTGATGGTGGTTATTGTAGTGATGGTGGTGGTTGTGGTGATGGTGGTGATGGTGATGGTGGTGGTGGTGGTGGTGGTGGTGTGGTGGTGGTGGTGGTGTGGTGATGGTGGTGTAGTGGTTGTGATGGTGGTGTGTGGTGGTGGTGGTGGTGGTGGTGGTGCTGGTGATGTGGTGGTGGTAGTGTGGTGGTGGTAGGTGTGGTGATGGTGGTGTTAGTGGTGGTGATGGTGGTGGTGGGGTGGTGGTGGTGGTGGTGGTGGTGATGGTGATGGTGGTGGTTGTGGTTGTGGTGGTGGTGATGGTGTGTGGTAGTGGTAGTGGTGGTGGTGGTGGTGTGGGGGTGGTGGTGGTGGTGGTGATGGTGTGTGGTGGTGTGGTGGTGGTGGTGGTGGTGGTGGTGGTGTGGTGGTGGTGTGGTGGTGGTGGTGTGGTGGTGGTGGGGGTGTGGTGGTGGGGGTGGTGGTGGTGGTATGGTGGTGTGGTGGTGGTGGTGGTGGTGTGGTGGTGTGGTAGTGGTGGTGGTGGTGGGTGGTGTGGGTGGTGTGGTGGTGGGGGTGGTGGTGATGGTGGTGTGGTGGTGGTGGTGATGGTGGTGTGGGGTGGTGGTGTGGTGGGTGATGGTTTGTGGGGTTTGGGGGTGGTGGTGGTGGTGGTGTGATGGGGTGTGGTGGTTGGTGTATGGTGGTGGTGGTGTGGTGGTATGGTGTGGTGGGGGTGGTGGTATGGTGGTGGTGGTGGTGGTGGTATGGTGTGGTGGTGGTGGTGTGGTGGGTGGTGGGGGTGATGTGGTGATGGGGGGGTGGTGGTGGTTGGTGATGGTGGTGGTGTGGTGGTGTTGGTGGGTGGATAATGGTGGTGTGGTGGTGGTGGTATGGTGGTGGTGGTGTTGTGGTGGTGTGGTGGTGGTGGTGGTAGTGGTGGTGGTATTTCATAATTGTTAATGCGAATCAAGCTCAAGCTCCCTTCGCTGCTTGGACAATTCCTATCTGTACCACGGCTGAAAGGCATATTTAACACCTCACAACACCCTACCACGTATATAACACCATGCTAACCCTAAATAACACCTATAACGGCAGTAAAAACACGAGTTATAGTGGTTATATGAGGCCTAACACAAGCAGCAGTGTCTGAATATCCTCGGCACAGACACTGTTATTGTGAGGGTCGAGTCGAAACATTTTATTTCCAGTACACGAATGCACTACTCTCACCTCTGCACTAATGTCGCCAGGCACAATATATTAAGAATTTTAGTATAAATGCTAAAAACTTGCTTCGCTCGCTTGCACAATGAGTTAAGAGACGAAATATAACCTTTTGTGCCAAATTTCTTCCTTTACGCCTGTATCCTGTGCTCCCACAAAAGTAGTCACAAGAAGAAGAAGAAGAGGAAACATTTTACAAGCCTATATGACACTTGATTTCGGCTGAAATAGGTGTCCAAGCGAGCGAAGCGAGCTTAGACAATTATGTAGTACTTGTTTATGTCTTATACAGGATTATTAAGAATGTGATAAATATGAGGTACATCATTATTACATCAGTACATACAAGTGCCACATCATATGTATATAGTAATCTTCGTAAAATGTCTCAGGAAGATACGCTGCCAGACGTACAAACGGACGGGAGGCTACCAAGGGAGGGAGGGAGTGCTTGGGATTAAGCCCACGTGTGGTAGTCTTTAGAAAGTGTCGTACCTCAGGAATCAACACACTGTGGTACACATTAATGTTTCTTATATACTTTGCTGGTATTCGTCAGTTGCATTTTATATTATATATATATATATATATATATTATATATAATATATATATATATAATATATATATATATATATATATATATAATATGTATAAATCAAGAAGTTCTCTGTGTAGGAAAAGTTGTATATTTTTGGCCCTTCATACTGTAATAATCAGGAATAATGGGCGCGCAGTGAATCATTTGACAAATGTTATTCTACGGGTTAATATTTCCCCTTTTCATTTAAAACTGCGAAAAAACTATCTACAAAATATTAAAGTAACGGGAAAAATCAACAGAAAATGTCTTGTTTAAATTAAAGTAAAAAGATAGGAAAATAATCTCAAAAATTTTACATTGGGGGGAAAAGATTTTTTACAAACTGTTTACCATGCTAGGGTTGAACCATGCACCCTTTCCCGAGAAAAATTGCCTGGATGCCCCTTGATATTTTGATTTGGGACCTCAAAGTGGGTTATTTTTTAGAATGAGGTCAATCGCGAAATATCTGATTTTCCCAAAATACAAAAATGTCAATAAAATACCAATAAGCAGTTACAAAATTTATTTTTTGGGGTAAAATGAGCAGAATAAAAAGCCCTATTGAAAATTATTGCTTTATGCTATAAAAATGAGTAAAAGACTAGGGAAAATTTTTATGAAAAGCGGCAATCCCCCGAAAAATCGGCTTTTTTCGGGGAAAAAAAATACAAAAAGTCAATAGAAGAAACCCAAAAAATGCAGGTTTTAAAAATTATATTTGGTGTCCAAAAAGAAAATTTAAAAAGCCTATTTTAAAAAATATTGGTTTTTTGCTATAATAAAGATTTGATTTTTAAATTTTTTTTTTACATCCCAAAATACATCTAGGGGGAATTTTTTAAAAACGCCAAAAAGTGAACGAGGACGAAAAAAGGGGCCCTCCCTTGCATATATTCCCAATTTTTCAGGGAAAATGAAATGAAATGAAAGAATGGGTGGGGTTTTAAATCATCAGAGTCCGTTTTTTAAATTTCCACAAATGTAGGGGGTTTGACACCCCTTTCCCTTATTACAAGTACATGACATGCCTTCAAGTTCTTGGGGGCCCACAAAAGCATCTGGAAAAATTTCACAAATTTTTTTCACTTGGCCAAAGGAAAAAAAAACTATGTTGTGAACTCGTTTGGCGGGGATCGTCCACAAATGACGTGTGGGTGTAATCCCCCTCGTAGCATCCTCGTACCATCCAATTTCCCAAAGGGCGGAAACCCATTTCAGGGATTGGACATCTGCCTGGACCACCCTGAGCCCGGGGGGTGCGCGGTTTTATGGGTTGTTTTAAGACATTTTTGACTTGGCCCGGGAACTTTTTTTTGGGCTTTGGTACCCTTTTTAAACAAAGCAGTTTTCGAAAATCGTTGATGTTAGTTTTTGTCCGAACTGGTGAGTAAAAAAGGGCAGGGAAAAACTATTCCCCCACTCCTATTTGGTGGATTCTGCAGCGTGCCACGTCGAGGTCCCTCAAGCCCGGCTCGGGGCTGTGGAAAACCCTTCCACGGCGTCTTTTTCCCGGGGCCCCTTGGTTTTAAATTGGGCTGTGTTACATCCTGTAAAAGCATGGTACAACCCGGGGGTGTTACGCTGCAATGGTCCGGGGTCAAAAATGGGATGTCGGGGCACAGCCACATAACGCCGTTTTCCCGCTTGTCCAGTTTTTCATCCCAAAAGCTTTTCCACAAATTTTTCCCCCGAAAGGTTTTTTTGTGAGCAGTACCAATTTTCGGGGGGTTTTTTTCCCTGCCCCGAAAACTATATCCTTTTGGATCCCTCCATATAAAGGGCCCCTTTTTTTTTTTGGGGATGCAAAATTATACGTTATCGGGCCCCCTCGTGAGATGATTGCCGCTGTTCAAAATCAGACCCCTTTGGGCGATGCTAAATTTTGGTTTCCCTTCCCCAAACCCAAACCCGCAAAATGATCAACTCACAAGTGGGTTTGGCCCTTTTTTGCCTCCAAAACCCTTTTATCGCTGGGGAAAATTTGGGAAGAAATTTTCCTTGTTTTTTTTGGGAGCCCATGAAATGCTCCGTTGGCCCCCCCCCCGGGGGTTGGAAAAACTCTCTGCTTTTCGATTTTTTTGCGCCGGGTAGGTACTCGCCCCTCTCCCCCTTTCCCGGGTCCCAGGGCTTATTTTATGTGATTGGTATATCGTCGGGAAAAACCCCCATCGACTCTTTTAGCAGTGCTCATTGAAACTCTGAACCTGTTTCATTTAAGCCCCCGCCAGATCTCCAAAAGCCCTTTTCCCCCCTTGGGTTTTTCCCAATTTGGGTTGAACCCAAACCCGACCAAACTATGGGTAAAACATTCCCCCCCCAAAAAGCCCAAGACTTTGGCCCCGGAAACCCCAAAGTTACTCCAAACCCCAAGATCTTCCCGAGCACAGCTTTATTCGTGGACCGTAGGCCCTTCCCGCCGTGTCTGCCCAAGACCGGGGGTAACCCGGTTGGGTTTGTTTTATAAAATCAGAAGCCCTTTTTAAAGGGCTATTTCACGTTCCCCAAATCCCTGTGCCAAAAAGAAGGGCCCTGGAACAGAAGCCTGTCGCTTTGATGGTTTGACCCTTTTGACTAGCTCCCTTCCCGTTTCTAGGGGTGGACATTGGGCGTTTAGTTAGGACTCTGTGACCCGTTTTTAAATTTTTCATGAAAGGAAAGTTTTTTTTTGCAAAATTTCCCATTTATTTTCCCCAAAAATTTTTTTGATTTTTAAATTTAGCCGGGCATTTTAAAACGTTCTTGATGTTTTTCAGGGGGCAAATTTCCTTTTTCAAACAACCCGGCAAAAAAGTCCCCCTGCGTTGCTTACTGCCCCAAAATAGGGGGCAACAATAAAAAACAGATTAGTTCGATGTTTTATTTGTTTATAAAGGATTCAAAGGATTAGGAATCCATTACAGTAGTTTTTGCCATTCTTTTTAACATTTCCTAATTCTATAGCATAAACCAATATTTTTACAATATGGCTTGTTATTCTGCTCATTTTGACATCCAAAATAAGTTTGTAACTGCATTATTGGTCATTTTATTGACATTTTTGTAATTTCGAGAAAATCAGATATTTCGCGATTGACCTCTTACACAAAATAACCCACTGTGAGGTCCCAAATAAAAATAGAAAGTGTCATCCAGGCTACTAATATTGCTCAGGAGCTGTCATGGTTCAATCCTAGTATGGGTGATAGCTTGTAACAAACCGTTACCCCTCATGTGATTTCTGGGCCCCTTTTCACATAATATTCTAAGTCAATAATTGATGTGAACTCACCTTGCTATTAACCCAAGAACTACCTAGACTGCAATGATACCCTATTTAGACGCTAACTAAGGTATATTCAGCAGTGGTAGATGGGTTGATGATTTGAAGGCTTGATTATTATTTGAGGGAGTGGTGGTAGTCGCTGTAGGGCGCTGATAATTGTTGTAGGTGCACGTAATGGCGGCGATGGTGGTAGGCCGATGTTAACTTTCCACAGTTACCTGGCACAGCACGTACTGTTGTGGTGTTTTTACCACATCGTCCCTGGTTTAACCGATTGATCGGTTATGCTGGCTCTCTCATAGTAATATGATGAGCGTGACTACACCTTAAGTGTATAATCAAGAGTGTACTACACCTTAATCGTGTAGGATTTAATGCGTCAATGATGTCTTGACCGAAAAACCCTTATCAAGACGGCTGGAGCGACATGTGGAAGTTCCAATAGTGTTTACTCCTTTGATTAATTGTGGTACTAGTGATTACCACCAGAATTTTATTACTATATTTAATTCATCTTAATTTATACCCAATTCTATAATAATATATACATAGGTGGAATTTTTACTCATCCCACCATACCATTCTCCCGATTAGAGATTTCGATTAGAGAGCGGTTTTAGTGGATAATTTCCACAACTGGGGGCCGGCGAAAAATGGAGGTTTGCTTCAGGTAATTTGACCCCCTTTTATGAGGTTTCTCCAAGTGGTTTTACACTTTAAAGCAGCTTGCCTCTGAGGTCGGGAATTCCCTAAGTTGGCCTGCCAAGACGCAGACTTAGAGTCCTCCTTTACCTCTTCAGCTAACTCTAGGGGAATCAAATTATTTACCGTCCGCACACATTGTTGTCCCCTCACTAGTAACTCCACTGACCTCACAATCCCCTTTCCATCAGTATGCAATTTTGCTATTTTTCCTAGAGGCCATTGCGAACGAGGCATATCTCCCCTAAGGATTACTATATCTCCTACTTTAATTGGATTTTGATTTTCTGGCTGTTGAGCCCCATAAAACTTTTCCTTTAGACTCAGTAAATAATCTGCACTACAATGTTTATCCCATGACCTTAAAATTTTACTTAAGGTGTGATAACCTTCCCGGAGATGTTGAGCCGGGTCATTTATTGTAGGATCTTGTATATTTTCCCTTGTATCTATTAAAGGAAAGGGTTCCAGTCTTCTCCCATAAATTAAATGTGAGGGAGTAAGAGCTTCTATATTTACTGATGAATCATCCAAGTAGGTTAAGGGTCGGTTATTGATACGGGTCTCAATCTCAGTCACTATGGTTTTCAGGTCTTCTAGACCTATCTTTGTCTTGTGGAGAGTTTTCCTAAGACAAGACTTAACTATGCCAATCATTCTCTCTGTGAAACCATTTTGCCAAGGAGCTCTAGGGGTAGTAAAGGTCCAAGAGCATTTCCTTAACTCTAGAGATTTTTGTACTGATGGATGATTTAATATTTCTAACAATGTGGGGGAGGCTCCTACGAAGTTAGTAGCATTATCGCTAATCAATCGCCGAGGACACGACCGCCGAGCCACAAACCGCCGGAACACTTGAATAAAGGTTTCGGCACTTAAATCATCAGCTATTTCTAAATGAACAGCTCTTGTAGAGGTGCAAGTGAATAAGCAGACATATACTTTCTTGGGGGGAGCATTATCTCCTGTAATTATTATTGCCCCAGTATAGTCGACACCAGCTACCTCAAATGGTTTTAATAATTGTACTCGATCCATGGGGAGTTCACGGGGCCCGGGATAGGTGATTAGTCTTCCCTCATATCTCTTGGATTGACACAAGATTTGAGATAGTATTTAACTGCCTGTCTACCCTGCGGTATCCAAAATTCCCTCCTGAGATAGGCTAATGTGTCAGCCATTCTGCCATGTAACGAGTTCCCATGAGATTCATCCACTAGCAATTTGGTAAGATGATGACGTTTGGGAATTAGCATGGGATTGCAGGTTTTATCGGGATGATCAGCATTCCAAATTCTTCCTCGGCACCTAATGATGCCCTCATTATCTAGGTATAGACCTAATGATTTGATAAGTTTGTTCCTACGGGGGCTGGCCGAGGCAAAGAGCTGATATTCCTCAGGAAATTCCTGCGTTTGTATTGTTCTAACCCAAAACTTCACAGGATCAGAACTATCCCTCTTTATGAATTTGAAGACCAATTAAGTAGTCTTTAATAGTTTGCTTAATAAGGAAAACCTTTTTATATCCATAACAGGATCTGGGATCAATATAGGTTCCATAATTATATCTTCTGATATGTCTGACTTACTATAGACCTTTTGATTAGGCCATTCATTATTATTTTTCAGCCAGGTAGGACCTTTAAACCATAATCCTGTATTTAGTTTGAGGATAGTTGTTCCACTGGACAAAATATCAGCTGGGGTTTCCTTGGTAGCAACATGATTATAGTGAAATGTGGAACCTAAATCATTTATCTTACCAACACGATTCCTTACATAAGGGATTTTTGTGTTATGTTTCACTAACCAGTGTAGGCAAATTTCGCTATCGGTCCACATATATACCTCACCAATTTGTAATAAATTACTTAGATATTGTGCTAATTTAGTGCCTAATTATAATGCAGTCTGCTCCATTTGAGGCAAGGTTCTAGGCTTAATTGGGGCAACCCGAGCCTTAGACATAATTAAATGACATTCCTCTCCTGCTTTAAGATAAGCTACTGCACCGTATGCACTTTTTGAAGCATCACAAAATATGTGTAGTTGCTGGGGTTGTCGCCCATCAGTATTTATTCTCCTACTTATGTGAACTTCATGTATCTTATTGAATTCAGATTTTATAGTCTCCCATTCTGTTGTATATTTCCCATCAAGGGGGGTATCCCAATCGAGGTGTTCTCCCCAGGCCTTTTGTATTAGACATTTACCCCTTATCTCTATATTGGGCTCACTATACCCAAGGGGTCAAATACTTGGCTGACCTGACTTAAGAGTGTTCTCTTTGTTAGGACTACAACAGAAAAATCTGGACACTTTAATCTTAGGTCATCAGTTTTTACATTCCACCATAATCCTAACACTGATTGGACCTCTGGTGGCGTATAATTAATGAAATCCTTCCTGATTATCCCTTCTAGCCTTGGAGAATTAGTATTCCAACTCTGTAAGGGGAGGCTGGCCTTCCTGCACTCTTCATTAGCCAGGTTATAAATTTGTATTAGTTCTTCCTCTGAATTTATCGTCCACTGCAAATTATCCATATAGAAGTTCTTCCCTAATTCTGGGCTATCTGAACCTTTAAAATGGTACTGTAATGTTTTATTTAACAAAAAGGGGCTTGAGCAAGAACCAAACAGAACTGACTTAAACCTATATGTGGCTAAGGGGCTGTCTTCCTGAGATATATTTTCAGGCCATAGGAATTTTGTGAAATTTCTGTCTTCTTCCCTTAGACCTAATCTTAGGAAAGCCTTAGATATATCAGCCACATAGGCGAATTTATCTGTTCTGAATTTTACTAGGACATCTCCTAGATTGGACAAGAGATTCGGTCCTGTCTGAAGGCAGTCATTTAAGTTGGCATCTTCTTTAGTTTTGAAACTACAATTGAAAACTATTATAATGGGGGTGGTTGATGAATCTTTGGCCACTGCATGGTGGGGTAAATAATGTCCTACGTTATGATTTACTGCTCCGTCCAGTTTTTCGATTAAGTCATCCTTTAATTGATCTTGAATTATCTTATCATAGCACTCCAATTTAGACTGATTTTTCTTCAGCTTTCTTATTGAACTATTTATTTGGCTCTTACCTATGTGATAATTGGAAGGTAACACAGGGGCATCTATTTGCCAAGGTAGTCCTACTTCATATTTACCATTTACATAATTGACAGTGTGATCATAGTGATCTAGAGTATTTTGATCCTCTTTAGGTAACTGTTCAGGTATGATACCGATAGTTTCTAGATCCCATAATTTATGCACGGGGATATCCCCTTCTTCCAATAACTCGTTGATTTGAGTGGGTACTAATGAAGTTCCAATTCTAGCAACCAAGAGGGGTTGTGCATGACTAGGAATGCATTCCTCTTGTTCAGGCTGGTGAGTGGTTTGTGGGATAGGTCCCATCACCACCGGTACTGGGGAACATGGAAATTTTATGTATTTTGATGGCCTTACTTAGGAATCGCCCAAAATAATCAGCGCCTATTATTAATTGGTATGGACCATCAACATCTTCAAAGGTATTTCTAACTAGTCTAACACCTTTCTCTTTCAACATTTCAGCTGTAGCTTTTAGTCCTTTTACAGTTAAATTTATACCGATGTTATTAACTACAGCAGCTAACCTACATTTATAATTTCCTAATTGGACTAGTAGTCAAACAATGTCAAAGCTTTGAGCTTCTTTGTTGGCCAGAAAGCCCGAAATGGCTAAGTTCACCTTGCTAGTTATAGGTAGTTGCAATAGATCAACTATCTCTCCACTAATAAATTATCTTTGTGCACCACTGTCAAACATTGTTTTCTCAATGGCTGAATTACCATTGTGGCTCACCTTCAATTCTGCCGTAGGGACAGCGGATGAACTACTCATAATAGTTACGGCCATTTTAACGACCGTAGGGTCTGTTCACACATTACCATTAGGACATAAGGCTATGTGATGAATGGATTTTCTACACTTCTTACAAGTACCCAGACTAATAGGACAGGCTTGTATTGCATGTTTACCACTAAGGCAGGTTAGGCAGTTTCCCAGATCCATTAACCTTTTGAGCCTAGTGGAACAATCTGGGTATATATTACAAGTGGAGGGTGGATGTTCTTCCTCGCAGAAAGTACATTTTTTTCTGACTTCACTGGTAATAATCCTATGTTTAGGAATGGCACCTGTTCTTTGAGTAGGTCTTAGTGGTGTTTTACCTGCTGGTCTAGTTTGAAACTTATCTACCGGTTTTCTTCCCATCATAACTTTAGTAGGAGCGGGGTAACTACCCACCAATGAGGGCTCTTTAAATTCTAAAGGTGGCTGATATCGCTGATTACCTTTAGGTCTAGTTATCTCAATCTCCCTGTGGGAGGGTTCCTGCTCAATACCTTGCAAATGTTTGCACTCTTGTAATAATCCTTCCTCTATTTGCTTGACCGTGAAATAATTACTATTGTACCTCTGATTTAAGCAGTCTCGCATCCTGGTTGGTAGTTTTCTCCATATCATGATACTGACCATCCAGTCTGACTCTGTCAAGGGTTTATGAGCTTCAATGGCTCTTAGTGTGCAATTTAAAGTTATTCTGAACTCTTCCAATTCTCTGTGATTGTGAGAAGGGCTAAGAAGATCAATGAACTTGCAGAAAAGATTCTTTATTATCTGATCTTTATCTTCATAATTATCTCTAAGAATCTTGAGTGCCACATTATAATTGGCATTTTCTACTGTTAATTCCTTTACCAGCAGATATGCAGAATCTCTCAACTGACCTAACAAATAGGTTAATTTGTGCACCTCTGTTAAATCAGTCCTATCATCAATCAATTTGAATTTATCCCAGAAAGAATTCCAATTTTCCCCTTCAAAATGGGGCAATGACAAATCTGGTAATTTAATTTGGGCTAAAGAGGCTTTGGCTGTGGGTTTCTGATCACGCACTAAGTTCTCATAATTGAGTACCGTTTCCATGTATTTTGTACATTATTGATCATACTTGGTCTCATAATTAATTAATTCTTTATCCCCAGCTTCTAATAATTGAAAGTAAGCCTCTTCATAATTATCCCATTTAGTTTTTAACATTCGCAGACCTGTATTTAAACTATTATAGTCAATAGGGATAGTCTCAGCTGCTTCCTCACACTTTTTATATATTCGTGTAAGCCATCCTAATTTAGCCGCTAATGCTTTAGCCCCTTCCGCCATGATTTTAATTGATGATTAGGTGAAATTTAAAAAAAAAAAAAAAAAAAAAAAAAAAAAAAAGTTGGATACAAGTTTACGCGTTAGGGTTCCCTAATTTAATTATTTAATTATAAGGGTGGATATGCCGTTGACTCGGCCTACCATGGTTCGCACCATGGTAGCCATGCTTATAACATCCAGCACTTTATTTAATACAACTAACTTCGCAAACATTGTTGGCGGATGGTAGCTTACCAATGCGGCCTGTGTGCCGTGGCTGTCTGTGACACGGCGAGCGAGTACGGCGGGCGAGTACGGCGGGCTCTATTAAACACAATGCTACTTGACTGCCACATTTCTCTTCTATTTTCTTAACTATATTTTTTGTTATTTATGATGACTCTGGGGCTACAATTGTCATCTATATCGTTACCCCCCAGAAAGAGGACTGTGAGGTCATGAGGCCACTGAAGTAGTTCATTGAGACGTGCGTCTGTGTCAAATAAATCAGCACGACCGCCGGGTGCCCGAAAGCGCCTGAGTTCCACACCTTCCACCGCCCGTCGCTGAGAGCATAAGCTGTACCCCACAACGGCTACCTGTTCATTTCCAAAGATAATCCTCACTCGGGCACAAACTGTTGAAATTATAGTAATAATTGATGTGAACTCACCTTGCTATTCACCCAAGAACTACTTAGACTGCAATGATACCCTATTTAGACGCTAACTAAGGTATACTCAGCAGTGGTAAATGGGTTGATGATTTAAAGGCTTGATTATTATTTGACGGAGTGGTGGTAGTCACTGTTAGGGCGCTGATAATTGTTGTAGGTGCACGTAATGGCGGCGATGGTGGTAGTGCCGATGTTAACTTTCCACAGTTACCTAGCACAGCACGTACTGTTGTGGTGTTTTTACCACATCGTTTCCTGGTTTAACCGATTGATCGGTTATGCTGGCTCTCATCATAGTAATATATGAGCGTGACTACACCTTAAGTGTATAATCAAGAGTGTTACTACACCTTAATCGTGTAGGATTTAATGCGTCAATGATGTCTTGACCGAAAAACCCTTATCAAGACGGCTGGAGCGACATGTGGAAGTTCCAATAATGTTTACTCCTTTGATTAATTGTGGTACTAGTGATTACCACAGAATTTTATTACTATATTTAATGCATCTTAATTTATACCCAATTCTATAATAATATATACATAGGTGGAATTTTTACTACATCTCACCATACTATTCTCCGATTAGAGAGCGGTTTTAGTGGATAATTTCCACAGGTCTTATATTAAACCCCGCAGTAGTACATTTGGACCATGAAAAAATAGAAATACTGGCGTTGTATGGCAACAATAGCTTTCACCGTCTATAGGCGTATTGATGAAACACGACTCACATCAAGGAGCAGAAAGAAACAAGGTCACAAGCCTTAGCTACGGTACATATCATGGTTGGTCAGCCAACTGTTGGACTTGTGGGTGGGTCACTGGGTCAGGCCAGATCGCCTCTTACTCTGCGCCTCTCACGTGAGTGTATATTCAAAAGCCTCAAACTCCCCTCGAATGTGAGTCTGTGCATACCATGTGTCATTCTAGTCATTCTTTCTGAAAACCCCGACTTTATTATGGTTACAAATTCTTGGTTAACCCCTTGAGACCCAGAACGTAATTTCCATTGTAATTCGGGTACCATTACACGATTTTTAATGACTATACGCAATATTTTATAGATATGACCTGTTTAGTATCCTTGTCAACTAACTGCCCGTCAGGGTGGCAAGGTAGGTAGAGACGTGACCTCGCAATGTGCAGCGTCCCTGCGCATTCGGTCAGCGGTTCGAGCCCGCCTAGTTCGTGCTGACGTGGCGGCGCTTTGTATAGTCAATAACCTTGTAGTTGGTACTTGCAAAGTGTCTAGATAGGATGAAAATTTTATCTTATCTTGTCAACTAACTAATTTGGTATATTCAGTTGTTAGTCGTAAATTTTTTATAGCAAAGGAAAGATCTGGGCGTGAAGGGGTTAAACATGCATGATAAACTGTTCAAGATCTAATAGCAGAAGCTACAATAAACGGATACAATATATCTATGAAATGCTGTTTATATATAGGGTGAGGAAGGCGTCTTATCGTGTTATTAAAAATATAATAATAATGATAATAAATACAATAGTAGTAACATTGCTAAAAATATATTTTGCTACCCCGTAAAAAATACATTATCTCATCTGACTTTCTTTACGCAAAAATTACACTGAGTAACAAACAAACAAAAAAGAATCCTCAGGTATAGTATATTGACCAAAATAATGCAAAGAAATCAATACAATGCTAAATAATAGATATCAAAGTAAAACAGTATAAAGAACATAAGATCATAAGAAAATATGGAAGCTACAAGAGGTCGTGAGACCTCCACGTGGTAGTTCCTGTTACTTAACACCACCTACATCCACATTTTTTTCATTACCATCCATGAAATTGTCTAACCTTTTTTTTTAAACTCCCTATTGTCTCCGCACTAACTACATGACGACTGAGGCCATTCCAATCATTTACCACCCTATTTGTGAACCGGTTTCTCCCTATTTCTTTTTTAACTAAATCTACATTTTTCCAGTTTGAATCCGTTACTTCTTGTTCTACCTTGCTTACTAGCCGTAAAAATAATGTCCTACATCTCCTTTATTGTATCCCTTTTACCTACCACTCAAAAACTTTTATTAGATCACCCCTTACTTTACGCCTCTTGAGTGGGTGTAAATTTAATAGTTTCAATCTCTTCTCATAACTAAAGGTACGCATCCCCTGTATCATTTTAGTAATCCTTCTCTGGACTGATTCTAAGAATGCTATATCCATCCTGTAATACGGGGACCAAAACTGAACCCCATAGTCTGCTAGGTATTGGTCTGCCTAGAGCCAAATAAAGCTTTATAATAATTTATAATTATAATTAGTATTATAATGTGTGTGTAACACATTATAATACACAATAGTTAATTAGTGTGTGTGTGTGTGTGTGTGTGTTTTGTGATCTGTGTTGCGTATGTGTGTGTGGGGGAGTGGGGGGATGTTATCAAATCAAAGTGTGAATGAAAAAACATGTGTTATGAAAAATGATAAAAACAAAAATTAAAGACAAAAAAACAGGGGGCGCCCGGGTTTGAACCGGGGACCTCTCGATCTGCAGTCGAATGCTCTACCACTGAGCTACACCCCCACGACAATACCTCATGTAGTACTGTGTGTGGGAGTGGGGATGTGGGAGTGACATCAGGTGTTGGTGGTGCGCAACACATCTGTGTCACCGCTGATACTCACGGTGGTACGAAGACATAAGAACATAAGAAAATAAGAAAGCTACAAGAGGCCGCAAGGCCTACACGTGGTAGTTCCTGTCACCTAACACTACCTACATCCACCTTTCATCCCCATCCATGAACCTATCCAGCTCCCCTTTAAAGCTCCCCAATGACTCAGCACTAACTACCTGTCTACTGAGACCATTCCATTCATTCACCACCCTATTTGTGAACCAGTTTTTCCCTATTTCCTTTCTAAATCTACGCTTTTCCAGCTTGAATCCGTTACTTCTTGTTCTACCCTGGTTAAAAGCCGTAAGAACTTTTCCTACCTCTCCTTTAGTAAATCCTTTTATCCATTTAAAAACTTCTATCAGATCGCCCCTTACTCTGCGTCTCTCGAGTGAGTGTAATTTCAATAACTTCAATCTCTTCTCATAACTAAAGTTACGCATCTCTTGTATCATTTTGGTCATCCTTCTCTGCACTTTTTCTAACAACACTATATCCATCCTGTAATATGGAGACCAAAACTGAACTGCATAGTCTAGATGAGGCCTGACTAGAGCCAGATAAAGCTTTAGAATAACTTCCGCACTTCTACTTTTAACACTTCTGGTAATGAATCCTAATACTCTATTAGCTCTATTTCTGGCCTCAATACATTGTTTCCTAGGTCGGAGGTCTGGGCTCACCCTCACTCCAAGATCTTTTTCACCTTCTGATCTTTTCAGCGATACATTGCTTATGGTGTATCTATTACCAGGGTTTTTTCTACCAACATTCATAACTCTACATTTATCAATATTAAATTTCATCTGCCATCTGACTGGCCACTCGTTAAGTTTATCTAAGTCTCCCTGCAATATGTTTACGTCAGACTGTGATCCAATAATCCTACCTAACTTAGTATCATCAGCAAACTTGCTGATATCATTGCTAATCCCACTATCCAAGTCGTTGATGTAAATCAAAAATAGTAATGGGCCCAAAACAGACCCTTGTGGAACTCCACTTGTCACCAGTCCCCATTCAGATTTGGAACCATTAATTGTAGGCATGGCCCAACCCTGCCCCTAATTCTGGCCAGAACAATGTGGGGTACTTAGCTATGGGGGAGAGGCACTGATGAATTGCAAGTATGTTTATGACTTCGTTGACAAGATGGCGGCCTTGCAATGGGCTACAGGTTTGTAGCCGGCAGGTGTTGATGTGGTCACTTGGCTTGGCGTTTCTCTATATCAGCTAGCGTTCAGCCAGGGGTTATGTCCTCTTCGTGAGGAATATGTACTATAAACTGAATATTACGTCAGTAAGTTATTGGGATGCGAACTTGTTTGTAGCCTGAAGAGTTCTGACTCTCCGTGAATGTGGGACGTTTACGTTTTACGTCACCACCTTTATATACAGTACAACTTAGTTCTTCATATTACCTTCTAACTGGTAAAAATTATACAATTTATATCTTTTTACTATTATCTTATATTTTATACCCAATATGCTACTAAATCAGGCTTATTTAAAAAATGTCAAGGAAATATAAAGCTGGAATCTTATTCAATTAATCAATCATTGGGGGCATACGCCGGGGGGCGCGTCGCCTCGCCCATCCTACGACGCCACTCCTGAAGGTTACCACGCGCGAGTCCCCTTGGCCTCCTCCACGCCGTATTGTCTCTTACAGATACAACCCGATAGGAAGGATCGATTTCAGGGTAGCGTACCACATGCCCATATAGCCGAAGTTGGAGCTGACGGACTATAATATAGGCAGGTAATAGGCCTCGATTCAGTTTCACGGTGCAATCGCTGATTTGACACGTAATCATCCTAGCCATACCCCATGATTTTGCGAAGACACTTATTACCAAAGGCATTGAATCGCCTCTTCAAATCGCTATTTAGTGTCCATGTCTCACAACCATACAGTAAGACAGGGATCACAAGCAATTTGAAGATCCGGATCTTTGTCATCCTGCACCGGTACCGACAACGCCAAATACCCGTGCTGAGTGAGTCCATAGCACCGTGGGCCATGCCAATCAACCGTAAGACTTCTTGACGTGACCCGCCATCATTATGGACTGCGCTACCAAGGTATGTAAAATTTTCAAAGATTTCAATGTCCTCGCCGCATGCATGAACAGACTATACTGTTTCATCTAGTAAGCCTCCAAACACCTGGACCTGTACCAAAAACTCCTTCGTCAATAGAAGATGTCAAAATCTTTCTGAATCAAACTCTTCTCGTGACTAGCCAAACACATTTCTAACAATTTTTCTTCATCTTTCCTTCTTATGCTTCACCCAGATGTGGCTCCACAGGTGTCTCATCTATTTCTAAAGCTGAAGTGAACTCTTTCCTTAGACCTTTGCTAAAAATTCCACTCTGGTTGATGAAGGGCCTGATCCTCCTTCTCCTCCATCCTCTGACTATATTTTGCCTGTTATTAAGATCTATCGTGGTGATGTTTTCTTTGCCTTCTCTGGCCTAAATCCTAGGAAGGCTTACGGTCCGGAGTCCCTCTTATTGTTCTCAAAAGCTATGCTTCTGTGCTTGCACCCTGCCTTGTCAAACTTTTCTGTCTTTGTCTTTCAACTTCCACCTTTTCTTCTTGTTGGAAGTTTGCTTACATTCAACCTGTTCCTAAGAACACACACACACACACACACACACACACACACACACACACACACACACACACACACACACACACACACACACACACCCCACACACACACCACACACAAGACACCACACACACACACAACACACACAGACACACACACACACACACCACACACACACAACACAACACACACAAACACAACACACACACACACACACACACACACACACACACACACACACACACACACACAGGTTCATGCTGATCTTTGGGCCTCATTATTGCTTCTTTTCCCGTTATGCTAAAATATACACTCTATAAGTAAGAGAATCGTTTGTACTAATTCATTTTTCGTATCTGTTAAAAGTCAAAAGAGGGGGCGCCCGGGTTTGAACCGGGACCTCTCGATCTGCAGTCGAATGCTCTACCACTGAGCTACACCCCCACGGAAATACCTCATGTACTGTGCGAGTCATGATAACAGCAGGTGTTGGTGGTGCGTAACACATCTGTGTCACTGGGCGCTACTCTCGGTGGTACTAAGACAAGCCCCAGCCCTGAGCTAATTCTGGCCAGAACAATGTGAGGTACTTAGCTATGGGGGAGAGGCACTGATGAATTGCAGGTATGTTTTTATCTTCGTTGACAAGATGGCGGCCTTGCAATGGGCTGCAGGTTTGTAGCCGGCAGGTGTTGATGTGGTCACTTGGCTTGGCGTTTTTCTATATTTGCTAGCGTTCAACCAGGGGTTATGTCCTCTTCGTGAGGAATATATACTATAAACTGAACCATACATCAGTAAGTTATAGAGAGTTGAACTTGTTGGTAGCCTAAAGAGTTCTGACTCTCCGTGAATTACGTTGTTGCAACGTGTTTACGGGGAGACTGTGACGTCACCACCTTTATATACAGTACAACTTAGATCTTCATATTACCCTCGTAATTGGTAAATATTATAGAATTAATACCTTTTTACTATTATCTTTTATTTTGTATGCAATATACTACAAAATCAGGCTTATTTGTTGGAGTCTTATTGGCTCGTGGAAAATTTCCACAGTCATCAATATTGTGACCGCTGTTTCCTCCATCCTCAGATAGATAAATATATAGTTCCTCCAACCTAACAGGATACCTAACTTCTTAGAAGCTGTTTTAGCAATAGATTAGATGTGAGATTTCCAGTTCAGATTTTTAGTAAAGGACAGTCCAAGAATGTTCATTGTAGAAGGAGATAGTTGAGTGTCATTGAAGAAGAGGGGATAGTTATCATGGGTAAGAGTCGCTTGGGTGACTGGTATTTCAAGTGATCCTAAATTCTATTTAAACAAAATTCAAGGAAGGTATAGCTATGGGTAACTAGGATTCCTCCAGCATTATGAATCTGCCTGAAGGCTCGGCCACACGATACGTAAACATTTATTGAAGCATGTTCAAAACATTGCTACGGCCATGTTCGCATTCATATTCGACATCTCTGGTTTGGACGGTCAAACTCCCAAACTTGCTTCCAGACACTGGTGTGGACGTTTCGTGGTGGGGAACATGTGTGGGGATAATCACTCGTTTGGACCTATTGTTAGTAAGAGGACGAGAGCGGTGCGTTGCCATGGGATGAACAAGGGAGCGGGTACTGCGTCTAATAGACATTTACCGGCCTCATCCAATACTATGGCATCCCACCAATCCCAATCCAATTCAAATGGATATTAGTGACGAGTTGAATGTAGACCAACTTAACCGACGTAGACCGACCAGTATCGGCGAGAGCGTTTGGGTTGATGTCCACATATCACTACTGTAGCAGCCGCTGCTAGTAAGAGATCCTCCTCCTGGTGTGGACTGTCAAAATGTTTTGAACTTGATCGAAGCTGTGTTTGTAGCATTTTGAAGCTAATTGGACGGCAACTTTACGGACATGTTTGTGGCTTGTTCAGACCCATGTATGTAGCCTGTTCCAGACATGCTACCAGTACAGTTTCGGGCAATGTTTTGGGCTTCGTGTGGACGAGGCCTAACTTTATCATGCATGATTGCATTCCTGAACTGAGTAATTGTTATTCATTTTTTATTGTGTAGGTTTTTCTTACATATATCTTTTATGTTCTATTATTTTTTATAGATGTCTTGTTGCACGATCCATTGTGTTTGTATTGGTCGCGGGTCCCGGAAGATGCCAGTAGAAGATGCTCGTAGCCGAAACGCCGTGTGAAGACACGCGCACGTTTTGCCACCACTACGGGCATCAAATGGTAGCAAATTACCAAAAAATGCCGGAAAATATCGCCCGTGTGACACGGCCTTAATGTGGCTTCAGTTGTCCAAATAGTAAATTACTTTGATATATCGTTCCATAAGGAAGGATGATATGCGTATCATCAACCAATAGCTGTATTCGCTGATGGGTCTTATAATCAGGTTGGAGTACTGGAATGGGAGGGTCTTAGCTAGTTTTCAAAAAAGGTGTTTAATTTTTCAGGCGTGTAGGAGTGTGAGCTGCATGAAAGGTCGCCTCGGGACGGTTTGGAATGCTTCATCACTCCTGTGCACAGGTATTTTGTGCTACTTTCACGCCGCCGTATTTGTGTTTGCTGCATGGTTACAATTTTGTTTCGCACGTTGTTTTTTTTACTCCAATATATCTATTTGTTCACAAAACATGAATTAATTCCATGAAAATGTAGCAATACGTGAAAGATAAACCGGAACTGGTGCTCCCTCCCTTCTATGTCTTATTAGAAGACCACCGTGGGTAGCGGCAGTGACACAGATGTGTTGCGCACCACCAACACCTGATGTTAGAAACACTCGCACAGTACACGTGATATTATCGTGGGGGTGTAGCTCAGTGGTAGAGCATTCGACTGCAGATCGAGAGGTCCCCGGTTCAAACCCGGGCGCCCCCTGTTTTTTTTTAATTTAACAGGTACGAAAAATGAATTACTACATAATGCACACATAAACTTCATAAACTTAATAATAAACTTAAATTAAACATAATGCATACATAAACTTCAGCTCACAGTGGGGAACACAGGGTTTCAACAAAACACAGTCTTCTAATTTATCTCACAAATTATTAGTCGCTCTGAATTTGATTACATTCTTTTGCTTACATCATTTTTGGTCGTTACATTAATAACCGAAACGTGAAAATCAAGACACAATGGTTGAAAAAATAAAATAAATCATTTCACCTCTTATACTTCCCATGAAAAACTATTGGGTGGTCGAGGAACCTCCCCATGGTGCACTGTGACGACAAAGAGAGTCACTTACGAACCCAGGGTAATGGAGTCCCTTTGTGTCTCGCCCCGTAGACCAAAAATACATTCCTTAACTTACATTACAGTAGCTTTCCTACCACAACTTTGAACTCATTATGTTTTGTGTTTGTCTGTTTGTGAATGTACACGCACGGGGATGATAGTGGTAAGGAGGCTAGGTGGTCACCATTTCGGGGCCTATGGTATACAAAGATACAAATCAGACGGTGAGGCGCGGTGTGTAGGCAGCGGGCGTCTGTCTTACCGCTGCTCAGCTCACAACACACCAGCCCGTTTCTCGTTATATCTCTCTCTCAGGCTACAATTTCCGCCTCATTATACGGTACTATGACCGTCACCTCACTAACTATCCTCGTGGATATACATAACTGATAATAAACTTGTCACGATATAAGAAAAAGTATTAACGAAAGGAACTTCGGGCGGATTACCTAGTAAATATTACGAGGTGGTTACGGATGAATAGATTTCCGCCGAGGAAGAAAGGGAGGAAGGGTGGCGTGCTTTGTACAATGAAAAGGCGGGAACCAATCTGAGAATGACGAATTTCGGTAATTGAATTTATTAAGATAAAGTTACTATAACACTAGCACTGAATCGATAAGAGGGTTGTCCGAAAAATTTGGTTTACTAATTTTTCGTATTAAGAAGGGTGTCAATTAATTATCGTTGCAATGGGTATGTTCGCCACGGATTCTTTACGTCACCACGTGGGAGATTTAAGTCAAGGAGCATACTGTAATCAAGAAATTTGTGGCATTACACGATCTCTTAGTATTACCCTCCCGGAATGGCTTTAGAGCTCATAGAAATCGATCTTTGGATAAAGCTGGGTCCTCACACGCCACACTCCCCCCCCCCCCTTATCTGTTTACTCAAGGGGATAGTACCTATTAGTTGTCTAAAATCAATAGAAGCGGATTTCATTAGCTTATTGATAATTTCGTTTTCTGATAAATGAATCAGAACCATGCATAAATTAGCGTTAACTAAATAAATAACATCATCTATCGGGATAATTACCCGATTGATGATGTTATTTATTTAGTTAACGCTAATTTATGCATGGTTCTAATTCATTTATCAGAAAACGAAATATAGCAGTGGAAAGCTAATAAAATTCGCTTCTATTGACATGTTGCATGTAAAAAGTCTTCACGAAAAATATTAAATGGCGATGAGTTTAAGTGAATATAAGTTCATGCATATTTCTTCAGTCTCATAATGGAATTTCTTTAGTGTGTTTTACAGTTTTTTAATTGATAATATTATAGAACAAACATTTACGAAGATAACAGTGTATCATTTATACTGATAAGCCATAGTCTGCTATATTCATGGAACACTTTTTTACTTGCCGATCCGATTGATGATGTTATTTTTTTAGTTAACGCTATTTTATGCATGGTTCTAATTCTTTATCAGAAAACGAAATATATCAATGGAAAGCTAATGAAAATCTGCTTCTATTGATATGTTTTATCTAAAATGTTTTCTCGCAACATATTAAATGGCGAAGAGTTTAAGTATATATTGTGGTCATGCATATTTCTTCACTCTCTCATAATGGCATTTCTTTAGTGTATTTTACTTTTTTTTATTTGATAATATTATAGAACAAACATTTACGAAGATAACGGTATATCATATGTACTGATAAACTTTAGGAAGGGAAATAGGGGTGATGTTCTAGAATGGCAGGAATCGCAAAACTGGCCTCCACTGGTCATGGGCGGGTTGGCGCGGGGCACGAGTAGTAAGTCCAGTATAGAGTAGTCTTTGGTTGGGCCTTTGTCGATAACTGGGACATCTTTTTCAGGCATAACAACCTCCACCACAGGGATGGGGTGCACCTTTCGAGGAAAGGGGTTCAGATCTTGTCTGAATCCCTAAAAAGGGAACTAGGTGCCTTGCAGGCTTTTTTTGATAGAGAGCTAGGGATTAGACACTGGGGTGGGAGTAAAGGAAACCAGTGACACTAGGAATAGTTTCAGAAGGCAGGGAACTAAAGTGATTCGTAAGAAGAGAGAGAGGAGGGGGTTAGTTAAAGATATAGGGTAAGTGGACAAGAAGAAGAGGAGTAACTTTAAGGTATACTATACAAACTGTAGGAGTATTTAAAGCAAAATATATTTCCTTAGAGGAATCATTAGTGTAGAGGATTTTGATATAATATGAAGTGAAACATGGTTAGATAATTATGTCAGGAAAGGTATTTGATCCGGAGGTTGAGATAGCTGGGTATAAGTTATTTCACAAGGACAAGTTAGGCAGGCGAGGTGGTGGAGTTGCGCTTTATGCAAAATATACATTGCCGTGTTGTGTTAATAATGTTATAAAAACAGATGTTAGCATAGTCTATATGGGTATAGGTTACGGAGGGAACTGAGAAAATGGTTTTGGGTGTAGTTTATAGGCCTCCAAATTTATGTAAAGAGGATTTAGCTCCTATATGGCAAGAACTTAACAAGGCTTACATATATAATCGAATTATGCGTGGTAGGATATTTTAATCTTAGGAATATAGACTGTGATTTAATTATAGGAGACAATGAGGCGGAGGAATTGTTACATATATTTCAGGATAACTTTCTACGGCAAGCAATCAAGGAACCTACTAGAGGAGATAATATTCTAGATTTATTACTAACAAACAGGGAAGATTTAGTTACAGAGGTGGAGGTTGGAGGACAGTTAGGAAACAGCGATCATTGTGAAATCAGGTTTTGCTTAAAATGGAAAGTAGGAAATAGAATTGTTAATAAGCATACAGTACCTGACTTCAGAAAGGCTAATTATGCAGGATTAAGAAGACACCTGGAGGGGATTAACTGGGGGTGTAGGATGGAGAGGAAGGAGTGGTCGGAGGTCAGTGCGGTGACAGGTGTCAGTGAGGTCGGGGCTGATGAGGGTTATACATTATTTGTAAGGAATTTAATTGCACGACAAAAATAGAATATTCCTTATAGGACGATAAAATCAGGGAAAAACCACCCCAAATGGATGACTGCGAATTTAAAACACAACATTGGAGTAAAAAGAAACATTTACTTAAGGGTTAAGGCTGGACAGGTGAGCAGAGAACAGTATAACGTGATGGTGAGGGCAGTGAAAAAATTAACAAGAGCAGCAAAGAACAATTATGAGATTAAGGTCGCTGGCAAAACAAAGACTGACCCTAAAGGTTTTTATTATCAGGTCTATAAGACAAAGACTAGGGATTTAGTGGGGCCGTTAAGGATAGGGCACGGTGAGATTGTAAGTACGGACGAGGATATTTGTAATTTTTTTAATTAGTATTACCTCCGCCAACGAAGTTGGAGGGGTTATGTTTTCACCCCGATCTGTCTGTCTGTCTGTCTGTCTGTCTGTCTGTCTGTCTGTCTGTCTGTCTGTCTGTCTGTTAGTGTACAGGATTTCTCAAAAAGTTACCAATAGATTTGGACCAAACTCAGTATACCAAGTCTATTTGGTATAAGGAAGAACCAATTTAATTTTGGATGAAATCTATTG
The DNA here is from genome assembly GCA_016584305.1 of Chionoecetes opilio. Lineage (NCBI taxonomy): Eukaryota > Metazoa > Arthropoda > Malacostraca > Decapoda > Majidae > Chionoecetes > Chionoecetes opilio. Next base: position 91,001 of record JACEEZ010005702.1, on the reverse strand, counting down.
ACAACTGTTGCCATGGCAACCAATTGATGAAATATTCGGCCGGAGGTATGCGCTCATACTGAGTGCATATATATATATATATATATATATATATATATATATATATATATATATATATATATATATATATATATATATATATATATAATCACAACTGTTGCCATAGCAACCATTTGATGAAATATTCGGGCGGAGGTATGCGCTCTACTGAGTGCCCCCCCCCCCCCCCTAGTTTCTTAAGTGTTTGTACTCAGGAGGATTTACAGACGATACCTGATAGTAAACAGATGTTTAAAGGAAGCGATGATGATAAACTTAAAGATATTGTGATAACTAGGAAAATGGTGGAAGAAGGTACGTATATAAAAAATAAAGAATTTTAAGTCGCCAGGAACAGATGAAGTGTATCCCGGAGTATTAAAATAATGCAAGAGGCTGTTAGTGAGTGGCTAGTGCACATTTTTAGGAAATCGGTTGATATAGGCGAAGTGCCATTAATGTGGAGGAAAGTAAATATAGTCCCCATATTTAAGAAGGGTGATGTCACTAATGGGAGGAGGAGGAGAGAGCAAGAGGACTAATGTCAAATTATCGACCCGTTAGTCCAACGTAAGTGGTAGGTAAATTATTGGAATATGTTATTGCAAAAAACATCAGAGAGCATTTATAAAAACATAGTTTGATCAATGATGCACACAACATGGATTCACCAAGGGTAGGTCATGTCTCACCAATTTATTGAGTTTTTATAGGAAAGTTTATGAGACAGCAGATAATGATAACGATTATGATATAATATACCTGGACTTTAGTAAGGTACCATACTAAGGTACCTTTTAGTTCGATAAGGTACCACACGAGAGACTCTCAAATAAAGTTAAGGCTCATGGAATAGATAGGAAGGTTCTTCGTTGGATCAGAGCTTGGCTAAGTGATTGATAAGAAAGGGTTACAATTAATGGTTCTAAATCGGAATGGGTGCAGGTGACAAGTAGGGTTCCATAAGAGTCTTTTTTGGGTTCATTACTATTTTAGATTTACATCAACGACTTAGATAGTGGGATTAGCAGTGATATCAGCAGCAAGTTTGTTGATGATACTAAGGTAGGTAGGATTATTAGATCACAGTCTGATATAAACATATTGCAGGGAGACTTAGATGAATTAAATGAGTGGGCAGTCAGGTGGCAGATGGAATTTAATATTGATAAGTGCAGCGTTATGAATGTTGGTAGAAAAAACCCTGGTAATATATACACCATACGCAATGTATCGCTGAAAAGATCAGAGGGTGAGAAACATCTGGGAGTGAGGGTGAGCTCAGACTCCGACCTAGGAAATAAATTATGTATTGGGGCTAGAAATAGAGCTAATAAGGTGTGAGGATTCATTATCATGAGTGTTAAAAGTAGAAGTACTGAGGTTATTCTAAAGCAGGGGTGGAGAACGTCCTGCCCGCGGGCCGTATAAGGCCCGCAGAACCATTTGGTCAGGCCCTGCCAAGGCAACAACAGACGAGACTTGAAATTCAATAAATCTAGGAGCTTTTTTTTCATACCAACATAAATTGTTATTAAGTGCATCTAATATATTATAGGAGTAGCCGTGTGTCTGTCTGTCTGTCTGTCTGTTTTGGGTAGCCAAAACTGTAAATTCAATTTTGATGAGAGTAGGCTAAAAACATCGCAAATAAATCGTAGATGGTAAGCGGCTTGGTTCCATGTCGATTGAATAATTTTGAAGGTTTTTTTAGGCTAAAAACACTTAAGTGTATTATATTACAGGAAGAAACTCTGTGTAACGCCTTGCCGTATTTCACAAACTCCGTAGACTCATGGACTTTCCGGTAGTGTCATTCACCCATGGTCTTGTCCACGCGAGCTGGCTCGCGATCGCCAGTTTCACCCTCTCAGTGTGAGCTTGGAGCTCATTATTACCGATCTTTGGGCAATGCTGGGACCTCACACACCACACACACCCATCCCCTTGCTCAAGGGGGACAGTAACCGCCCGAATTTGTCAAGTGAAAAATCCCCGGGAGCGCGAGGATTCGAACCGCCTACCCACAGAGTGTGTGTGTGTGTGTGTGTGTGTGTTTGTCGTGTGTGTGTGTGCGTGGTCTCGTGCATGTGTGTGTGGTGGTGTGTGTGGTGTGTGTGTGTTGTGTGTGTGTGTGTGTGTGTGTGTGTGTGTGTGTGTGTGTGTGTGTGTGTGCGTGTATCTGTGTGTGTGTGAGTGGTGTGTGTGTGCCTGCAGGGCAGGCGTGGGGCTGAGGTGAGACAGGTTCGGGGCTGGGGTGAGGCAGGTGGTGGTGGGTGGCTGGGTGAAGCAGCGTGGGTGGTGGCGGTGGGGCTGGGTGAGGCAGGCGTGGGGCTGGGTGAGAAGCAGGCGTGGCAGTGAGGCAGGCGTGGGGCTGGTAGGCAGTGGGCTGGGTGAGGCAGGCGTGGGGCTGGGGTGAAGCAGGCGTGGGGCTGCAGGAGGCGCGAGGCGTGGGGCTGGGGTAAGCAGGCGTGGGACTGGGTGAGGCAGGCGTGGGGCTGGGGTGAGCAGGCGTGGGGTGGGGTGAGGCAGGTTGGGGCTGGGGTGAGACAGGCGTGGGGCTGCGGTGAGGCAGGCGTGGGGCTAGGGTGAGACAGGCGTGGGGCTGCGGTGAGGCAGGCGTGGGGCTGGGGTGAGACAGGCGTGGGGCTGCGGTGAAGCAGGCGTGGGGCTAGGGTGAGACAGGCGTGGGGCTGCGGTGAGGCAGGCGTGGGGCTGGGGTGAGGCAAGCGTGCGGCTAAGGTGAGGCAAGCTACGGTGGTGGTAGGTGGTCTACCCCGAGGCACTTTGACCCGTGATCAACGACAGGAACAATACGATTTGGAGTTTGCACTCACATTGTTGTGTAATATATACTACTACTACAAACATCAATACATGGGTCCGAAGGGCCCACAAACACTTGTAATACTTATAACGTAAATTTTAAGGGACAAGTACGTCCATTACGGGACGGATAGGATGCATAGATGGCGGGACAGACACGTATAATTTACATATGGTTCCCGTCGGCAAAAAAAACCGGCTGATTTTTAAGTTGATAATTTTGTATGGCCCGCGAATGATGTCATGAATATCCAAATGGCCCTTGGTAGTAAAATGGTTTCCCACCCCTGTTCTATAGCTTTATTTGGCTCTTATTCAGACCTCACCTAGACTATGCGGTTCAGTTTTGGTCTCCTTATTACAGGATGGATATAGCCTTGTTAGAATCAATGCAGAGAAAAATGACCAACATTATTCATGGGATGCGTAACTATAGTTATGAGAAGAGATTGAAGCTATTAAATTTACACTCACTAGAGAGACGTAAGAGTAAGGAGCGATCTGATAGAAGTTTTTAAGTGGATAAAGGAGATGTAGGAAAAATTCTTACGGCTATAGTAACCAGGGTAGAACAAGAAGTAACGGATTCAAGCTGGAAAAGCGTAGATTAAAAAAATAAATAGAGAAAAACTGGTTCACATATATATGGTGTTAAAATTATAATTATTGGAATGAACTCAGTAGACAGATAGTTAGTGCGGAGTCATTAGGGAGCTTTAAAAGGAGGATAGATAAATTCATGGATGGGAATGAAAGGTGGATGTAGGTAGTGGTACGTAACAGGAATTACCTCGTGTAGGTCTCACGGCCTCCTGTAGCTTCCTTATGTTCTTATAAAATATTATATAGTATATAATAATTATATATATATATTATATTATATATATATATAATAATATATATATATATATATATTACCGCATCTCTTTCCTTTCGAAAATTGTGTTCAAGCAGCCTATTGATTCAATGAAAGTCACCCATGTTACTTATATTGGTAAACAGCTCTTGGATCTAGACACAACACGAATAATTATATGAGAATATATCGAGGTTGCATAGCCACAGTTGAACTCTGGCAAGCTATTATTACATATTCATATTAGTTTTAAGTCCATAGAAGTGGAGAGATTGAAAAGCAATTCATAACAAATTCCGACACGTTATCAGGGTTTCATTTCTAGGGTTTATATATCCTTACAAAAGTAAATATAAGGATTTTTGTTTTCCTACCGTTGCTTACTGAGGCGTACCGTTCCGAGTACGTCGCGTCGCTGGTAATTACAGCGACCCCATCTTTTTCTTGGCGTCATCGTTATTGAAGGCGCCAAGTACTCAAAGTAAAGAATTAATTGGAGGACTTGAAGGGTGAAAATAAGGCGAAGAAAAAAAATGATGCTCGAAATATATCGAAGGAGATATAAATGTATAAGAATGTGGAGGAGGGGGAAGGGGGAGGAGGAATGGGCCAGTGAAAAGAACATAAGAACATAAGAACATAAGAAAATAAGGAAGCTACAAGAGGCCGCGAGGCCTACACGTGGTAGTTCCTGTCACCTAACACTACCTACATCCACCTTTCAACCCCATCCATGAACCTATCCAGCTCCCCTTTAAAGCTCCCCAATGACTCAGCACTAACTACCTGTCTACTGAGACCATTCCATTCATTCACCACCCTATTTGTGAACCAGTTTTTCCCTATTTCCTTTCTAAATCTACGCTTTTCCAGCTTGAATCCGTTACTTCTTGTTCTACCCTGGTTAAAAGCCGTAAGAACTTTTCCTACCTCTCCTTTATTAAATCCCTTTATCCACTTAAAAACTTCTATCGAATCGCCCCCTACTCTGCGTCTCTCGAGTGAGTGTAATTTTAATAACTTCAATCTCCTCTCATAACTAAAGTTACGCATCCCTTGTATCATTTTGGTCATCCTTCTCTGCACTTTTTCTAACAACACTATATCCATCCTGTAATATGGAGACCAAAACTGAACTGCATAGTCTAGGTGAGGCCTGACTAGAGCCAGATAAAGCTTTAGAATAACTTCCGCACTTCTACTTTTAACACTTCTGGTAATGAATCCTAATACTCTATTAGCTCTATTTCTGGCCTCAATACATTGTGTCCTAGGTCGGAGGTCTGGGCTCACCCTCACTCCAAGATCTTTTTCACCTTCTGATCTTTTCAGCGATACATTGCTTATGGTGTATCTATTACCAGGGTTTTTTCTACCAACATTCATAACGCTACATTTATCAATATTAAATTCCATCTGCCATCTGACTGCCCACTCGTTAAGTTTATCTAAGTCTCCCTGCAATATGTTTACGTCAGACTGTGATCCAATAATCCTACCTAACTTAGTATCATCAGCAAACTTGCTGATATCACTGCTAATCCCACTATCCAAGTCGTTGATGTAAATCAAAAATAGTAATGGGCCCAAAACAGAACCTTGTGGAACTCCACTTGTCACCAGTCCCCATTCAGAATTGGAAACATTAATTGTAACCCTTTGTTGCCTATTACTTAGCCAAGCTCTGATCCAATGAAGAACCTTCCCATCTATACCATGAGCCCTAACCTTATTTAAGAGTCGCTCGTGTGGTACTTTGTCAAATGCCTTACTAAAGTCCAGATATATTATATCATAATCCTTATCATTATCTGCCGTCTCATAAACTTTCCTATAAAAACTCAATAAATTGGTGAGACATGACCTACCCTTGGTGAATCCATGTTGTGAATCATTGATCAAACTATGTTTATCTAAGTGCTCTCTAATGTTTTTTGCAATAATAAATTCCAATAATTTACCCACCACTGATGTTAGACTTACGGGTCGATAATTTGACTTCAGCCCTCTGTCTCCCTTCTTAAATATGGGAACAACATTTCCTTTCCTCCACAATAATGGCACATCGCCTATCTCAACCGATTTCCTAAAAATGTGCACTAACGACTCACTAACAACCTCCTTGCATTCCTTAAATACCCTGGGATACACTTCATCTGGTCCTGGCGATTTAAATGTTTTCATTTTTTCTATACCCTCCTCCACCATTTCCCTAGTTATGTGAGCCTCGGAGTTGAAGGTGATAGGAAGTCCTGCACGCTGATAACAAGGTTACCAGATTTAAAAGGCTACTTAATTCCACAAATCTTTTCTCCTGGTACAATGGGGCCAGGGAAATTATATACTTTTTCAAGAGACGGAGGGGAAGGAGAGACAAGGAGTAGGTAGAAAAAGAAGATAAATAAAATAACGGAGGAGTGGGCCAAGAGGCTGTTGAGGAAGAACAAGGAGACAAGGAAAAGGAAGAGTAGGAGAGTCAGCAGTAGCAACAGAAGCACTAATATATACGTCGCAGCATACACGAAAGAGTCGCGATCATGTAACTAACAAGAAGGCAACGCAAAGACTGAAGGAAGGAAGGGGGGAACGATGTGGGTAAAAGATAAGAGGGAGCCCTTAGTGGTGTTATGCGTTATATTTCGCAGATATAAAGTAGGGATGCTGCAGAACACCTGACTTCCGAACTTTCTATAATATCTGATTTGGGCAAAGCAAACCTTGTTCTGTCTAATGCAGTGGTTCTTAACCTGGGTTCGATCGAACCCCAGGGGTTCGGTGAGCCAGTCTCAGGGGTTCGGCGGAAGCACTCCGAAAAACATTGCAATTTGGCTATTATTGTAGTTCCAGATTATTCATCAGAGTAAACTATATGCGAAATTAACGTAAATTTAAGCAGTGCGGTGGAGGGAGTCATGTGTGGGTGTGTATAAGTGCGTGTGCTCACCCGCCTCTCTCACTTCCGAGCAGTGCCGCTTAAATATAGGGGGGGGGGGAGGGGGGCACGGCCTCGTTTTGCCATTAAATATCAAATTAAGTGCAATATATCCCTCCTGAGGCCTCAAAGTGCCCCTAAAAATGCTTGATTTTCAAACAGTTTCTTGACCCCCTCCTCAAACCCCCCAGCTGTAGAGACTTGCTTCGCTCGCCCAACCCCGTCTTAAAACAATCCTGGGTGGGTGGGTGGGTGGGTGTGTGTGTCTGTTTATTTCACCTTTATTTACTCACTTTTGCCCTAAATAAGTGGTGCCGGTACAGTTTTCAGGAACACACAAAGCACGTTGTTATGTTGGTTTACGAGTGTTGTATAAATTATGGGGAAGAGACTAAAGTGTTCTGTATTGTGAGTTAAAAATGAATAACTTTGCCTATACTTTTCACGTGAAGGACTCAAGAAGCCTCTTACAACGCACGATAAAAATCTTAGGATGGAAGCTTAACATCTTTTACAGTACATTTTTCTTTCCACATTTAGCTTCGAATTTGTTTAACTTTTCTTACCTGAAAAGCCAACGTTCTGTGTGCTTCCCACAGTTTATACTTTTTGTGTGTTTTGTTTTTGTTTCCAGGATTGCATACTGTCTACGTGTGGTCATGACTGGAGCACTTAAGGCACAATCTTGTGTTTTCTAGGTTTTGGCCTTTTGGTCTATTACAAAGCAACTCTTACAGTTATTATGTCTTTGTGTACCACTTCTTGTCTGTCTGGTGAGGCGCGATAGACGTAGGAAATTTTCAGTCCCTGTGTGGAGGCCTTGTCTGCCAAGGATACAGAATCACATTGTATTTTCATCACGTTACTACAATTTCCGGTATTTGGGAACTTGATGTAATTTTGCGTACCCTTAACTGTTCTTGGGAGAGATCAATATCGTCAGCGATGTCGAGAAGAGTGTTGTTGAAGGCCTGTTGTTCTACCGTGTCGCAAAATATAAGTGTCTTCGTAGCCTTCATTTATGTATGGTGGAGGATCAAAGTGAATCCCCTTTGCTCTAGCTCCATTTCCAGGATCCTGTCAAGTTCTCAATCTGTAGCTATGGAAGAATATCAGAGCGTCTTTGCCCTTCGTGATGAGTTGTGGCGTAGACATTGGCAGGTACGATTACCTCCAAGAAGTTACTGTTTTTTTATCTTGGGGTTTGATCTTAGCTTTCATCATTAGTCTCGCCATGTTTACATTTCGTTGATGGTATAGAGAGAGTACGTTTAGCCTCCTACCTAGTACGTGTCAGTTTGCGGTACCCCATATGCTAAAAAGTGTCGCAGGTATCCGATATCGTACCTTGAATTCACGTATAAGCTCAGTGGCTAATCCCCGTGCCGCTTTAATGCAGTTCTTCTATTCTAAAGGTTCTATTATGACACCTTTCACCCCTTTATCATGACCATAAGAGAGCTCCCATATCGATCCTAGACAGGACTGGTTAAAAGAAACAAATGCTATTGTCTACTTGATCACTGCACATTGTTAATGCTTACTTCACTGGCGGTCACACGTCACGACTATCACATGCATTATATTTTTGTCTTTCTTCTGCTTTTTTTTGCAAATGAAAAATAAATTTCTCACTTTTATTTGGTCTTGTTTCCGAATTATTTTTTAGTTTATGCATCTGCCACATGAAGGTGTTCAGAATTACATTGCATTCTTTGTTCGCCTGCCTCTTCCTTCCGAGCAGTGACGTATAAGGGGGGAGAGGAGGGGGGTTGGCACTCTGCTTTGGCCCCCTCCTTTTGTCCCAAAGGGACGATAATTGTTTTATCATTGAATATCAAATTAATGCAATATATCCCCTCTGAGGCCTCATAATGCCCCTAAAAATTCTTGATTCTCAAAAAAAAAATTTGACCCCCTCCTCAAAGCCCCAGCTGTAGAGGCTTGCTTCGCTCCCCCCCCCCCCCTTAAAACAATCCTGGATTCACATCTGTGCTATCCCCCCCATTTTCAAGGACCTAAGGACCTACATACGCCACTGCTTCTGAGTTCTTCACTCCTTCTTATTCAAATATACTCTTGAAATTTGAGGCAAATTTTCTTACATTATTGTATCAATTAAAATGGAATTTATTTTTCTTATCCAAATACTATACGTACTCTTGAGTTTTGAAGCAATTTTTCAAAAAAATTTGTATTCCTTTTTTTTCTTCACATATTTGAGGGGTTCGGCTAGTCTGCGGAGGTTTTCGTCAGGGTTCGGTGCCTCTGAAAAGGTTAAGAACCACTGCTCTAATGCCTTAAAAAGAAAGAAAAAATTCACTTATCTACTCGACACAACCTTCCACACAACTATCCTCTCTTCTTCAATGACATTCAACTGTCTCTCTCCTCTCCACTGAATATTCTTGGACTATTCTTTACTACAAATCTTAACCGGAAATTATTCATCTCATCTCTTGCTAAATCAGCTTCTATGCAGTTAGGTGTCCTTGGATGCATGCGTCAGTTGTGTTTTGTCTGTCTCCCACTTGCTTGCTCTGTACAGGGGCCTTGTTCGCCATGTATGCCTCTCATATTTGGGGGAAATCTACTCATACAGCTATCCTAAACAGGGTGGAGTCAAAAGTTTTTCGTCTCATCAACTTCCCTCCTCTAACTGACTGCATCTTCAATTTTTAAATCACTGCCGCAATGCTGCTATCTTTTGCCGCTATTTTGATGCTCACTGCTCTTCTCAAATCGCTAACTGCATGCCTTCCCCCCTTGGGGCCCTCCCGCGGCCTCGATGCACAAGACTTTCTACTCATTCTCAACCCTATTATGCCCATCTAACTAATGCAAGAGTTAACCTTCACTCTTTCATACCTTTCACTGGTAAACTCTGGAACTCTCTTCTTGTTTCTACTTTTCTACCTTCCTACGACTTACATTTTGGGAGGAGGTGTCAAGATACCTCCTAAACTAAATTGGCCATCTTCCACTGGATGTCTTTCGATATATTCTTTACGGGGACTTGCAATTAGCGGGTTTATGGTTGATTTTTGTTCTGCTCTGGGTCAGTCCTGTTTTATCTATAATAATATAAGCGAAAGTGTGTCTGTGTGTGTCTGTGTGTGTGTGTGTGTGTGTCCGCGATAGGTGCCGCCCCCCGTGGCACAATCATATCATATGGCACAGTTTTGGAACCAGCTCGACCAGGGGCACATTATAAGCTCCCTTATAGGATGATCCGATCACTTTTTTTATTTTATTTTTATTTTTAGTAGCCTATTAGCGAGAATTGTGAAAATAAAATGTGGGTTGCGAGAATTGAGAAAACCTTGATGTAGGGTGATGGGTAATGGGTGAGTGAATGGGTGGGGGGTGATGGGTAATGGGTGAGTGAATGGGTTGGGGGTGATGTGAATGGGTTGGCGTTAATACATACATTTCTACATCCATGAATTCAGGAAAGTTAGAAGGGGCTATCTGGAGAGTCTGTGTTTGGTGGGCCGAAGGCCCACCAATAGCCCTCCGCAGGAGCTAGCCAAAAAGTCCGCCCGGAGGGCGGCTTTGCGGCTAGTGTAAAATAAATGATGACTGACCAAGGAAGATGATGAGCAAGATGGGGAAAAGAACGTAGAGGAGAGAGAGAAATAAACAAAAACATGGTGAGTATGTTGCAAAGCTAGAGCTGAATAGAAAATGGTTTCATATGAAAATGTGTGTGTGGTGTGCGTGTGTGGTGTGTGTGCGTGCGTGCGTGCGTGCGTACATGTGGGTGTGTGTGTGTTCGTGTTCGTGTGCGTGTGTGTGTGTGTTCGTGTGCGTGTGTGTGTGTGTGTGTGTGTGTGTGTGTGTGTGTGTGTGTGTGTGTGTGTGTGTGTGTGTGTGTGTGTGTGTGTGTGTACAGATAGTCAATTAAATATGGATGAGAATGCAAGAAGGAGAAAGAGGAGGAGGAAGAGAAGCAGGAGGAGTAGGAGAAAGTGGAGGAAAAGGAAGAAGAGCAGGAGGGGGGGAGAGGAAAAGAAAGAGGAAGACGCAGAGGATGGTGTTTGGTGAATGAAACCTTACGATGTTGTGGTTGGAAATATTACTTCGAGATAAGATGGGAAGGAGTAAGAGAGGAACAGTAAAGGAATTGGAAGAAAGAGGAGGACGGACCGTAAAGGAAAAAGCGTAAAGATAGTCTGAAAGAGATTAGATTAGATTAGATTATACATTTTATTTAGCCAATCAGTTAATACAGTGGATAGACCACAATATAGCTCATGTGTTTACATTGGCTGAGCCTTTCGAGAGTATAAACTCTCCTAATAGGCCCCAACATGTATACACTAGTTTACTCCTCCGAGTGTTAAACTAGAGCTGATTTGAATGTGTATACATTATAACACACACACACACACACACACACACACACACACACACACACACACACACACACACACACACACACACACACACACACTTACACACACACACACACACACACACACTTACACACATACACACACACACACACACACTTACACACATACCAACACACACACACAAAACACACACACTTACACACTTACACACACACACACACACACACTTAACACACCACACACACACACACTACACACAAAACACAACACACACACATACCACACACACACACAACACACACACACACCACAACAAACCACACACACACATACAACACACACACACACACACACACACACACACACCACACACACCACACTACACACACACACACACACACACAACACACACACACACGCACATACCACACACACCACACACACAACACACACACACACACCAACACACACACACACACACACAACACACACACCACACACACACCACACAACACACACACACGACAACACACACACACACACACACACAACACACACACACACACACACACTACACACACAACACACAACACAACACACATTACATACACACATACAATCACACACACAATACACACATCAACAACAACAACAATACACATCACACACACACACACACACACACGCACATGCATGTACAAACATTTACATATGTTAATATAGTATATACACACATTTTCATGTTACATAAGAATATAAATATATACACCAATTCACGCTATCATGATGTATAAGACTACAAACATATACATATAGTTACACAGTCTTATGTATAACAACATACACATGTGCTCACATAGTCACACATTCATGAGAATAAAATAAACACGCTTGTACACATTAACCCACCCATACATACCGATGTTTAACATATCTGTAATATCTATAATATTAACGGCAGAAAGTAAAGTGCTCTTAAAGATATATCAGACCAATGGCAATTGGTCTATCAATGGCAATATCAACCTTTTCTATAAGTTCCCTTATAATTACTGTTCCAAATTTGTTAACAAAACAGATTTTAAACAATGTTTAAAACTTGTTAAAGTTTGCTTTGTTTTTATATTTAATGGTAAGCTGTTCCAAATTGTAACACCATAATATACATACAATACAAGTTTGAGATTGATTGGAATGTGTAGATGGGATTTCCAAACCGTTACTTTCTCCAAAACAGTCATTTCAGTCTAAATCTTTCATTTGTACGAACACGAAAACAAAAATATATATCATTCAAACATTTATATGTAAAGAGGGCACCAAAATGCGTATTTATTTAATTTATTTGCAGTAACTTTGTATGTAGAAACAGGTTATTTGTGTGTTCATACCTTGATTTTCCAGTTATAGTTCTAATAACCTTTTTGTGAACATTAGTGGTGTATATTTGAGCAGACTTTGGCCAGAGTGTGTTGCAGTATAATGTTGGATGATCAGTGTGTGGTACAGTGTGAGGGCTCTTGGCAGGAGATGTCAGGACCTCAGGATACTAACATTTATGATTTTGAATACACTTATTGTAGATTCCAGGCAATTATGATCATGTTTACGACCTAAAAAATATTAGTTGACTTTCTCCTTTAATACAGAATTAGAATTTAGAGAGAGATAGAGAAGAGAAGAGAGATGAGAGCAGAGAGAGAGAGAGAGAAGAGAGAGGAGAGAGGAGAGAGAGAGAGAGAGAGAGAGAGAGAGAGAGAGAGAGAGGAGAGAGAGAGAGAGAGAGAGGGAGAGAGAGAGAGAGAGAGAGAGAGAGAGAGAGAGGAGAGAGAGAAGAGAGAAGAGGAGAGAGGAGAGAGAGAGAGAGAGAGAGAGAGAGAGAGAGAGAGAGAGAGAGAGAGAGAGAGAGAGAGAGAGAGAGAGAGAGACTGCAGATAGTGCTAACGGAGGGAGGGAAGAGGAACATAACAGTAAAGAAAGTGAAATATATAAAATGAAGAAGAAAATTTTGCGTGGATATCAGGAAAAAGAAAAATAAGAGGACCGCTTGAAAATTTTGCATTTCACCTACGTAAAGAGTGTGAAGGAGGCAGGCATTGTGTAGGGCGACTGGTTCTACTCTTGAGAGTTAAAGTGATAGGGAGGCGAGGGTAACTTTACTGGAGAAAAAATGTATTCACATAAATCAATATTGAAACTCATCTAAGGATATAAACAATTTTTTTTATCACAAACAGACATACACACACACACTAAGACACAAGACATAGGGTGGCTGCATGGTGAGGCGGATCCAAGTTATTGTTATAAGCGTGATAACAATGATAACACTGTGCAGTGCTTTGATTAGAGATCATTATGATGATAGAACGAAGACGAGCCGTTTAGGAGATGACAAATTTCCTCGTCTCACCTCGTTCGTCTGATTTGTGTCCATGACTCCCCCATTAACGTAACTAATGAATGCCATGTTTATGCTGCCCTTTGACTTATGCCCCAGGAAGGAAGTGCTGAGTTTATGGCCATTTATGTGTGTCTTTTTTAAATTAATTTCTCAATATAATTTCCCAATTTTTGTAATCTCAAAAGACCACATCAAGGTAGTACATTTTGAAGTCGGGTAGTTGATCTTACTCTTGTTTGTTTTTTGGCATATATGTACTGTACTCGAGGACTGACCATTCCATCACATCTACCTGGCTAACTTGAACGATCTACGTGGCTCTAGTACTACACACCTTGCACCTGTATACACCAATCACATTCTTGAACACACACACACACACACAAAAACGCACGCACGCACGCAACACACACACACACACACACACGCATACACGAGGTACTCTGTAGTGTAGTGGTTTGCACGCTCGGTTCACAACCGAGAAGTCCCGGGTTCGATCCCTGGGCGGAGCGGAGACAGACGGGCTGTTTCCTTAAAACCCGAGCCCCTGTCCACCCAGCAGTGAATGGGGATGGGTGTTAGCCGGGGTTTGTGACCCGCCTCCCGGGGTGTTGGTTTTGGCCAGCACTAAGGATGAATGATAAGAATGTTGATATGGAGACGGGGATATACGAGTGTAGCTCAGGCCCTGTAAAATACAATTAGATGAATACAACTAGATGAATACACACACACACACACACACACACAGACACACACACACACACACACACACACACGCGCGCGCGCGCGAAAGACAGGACAAATATAATGAAAGCCTAAAAGGAAGAGGATGGGTTTTTTTTTTTTTTTTTTTTTTTTTTTTTTTTATTATTCTCTCGGGCCTACAGCAAGGGAGGTCCACGGGCTAGCTTGAGCCCGTCAGAGAGAAGCTTAAGAGAAAAGAGTGTTCGTGCTGACATGGGTGACAGGAGGAGGAATAGCTGGGTCGTATAATGCATGTGGCTGAAGGAGGAGCGAGTTTCTCCATTAATGGCCGGTTTCCACTAGCCCGCTTCTACGGCCACCGTTGCCGTACACCGCCCAACAATGACGTCACCATCATCACCGCTTGAGTGGTTGTAGTGAAAACCGGGCACAGTTTGCACCTCCCCTCGAGCAGACACCGCCGAGCGGGAGAGATGACTTGATTTTAACTTTGTACGGCAGCCGTACAGCGGTACGGCGGTGCGGTCGACTTTTTTGTGAAGTCATTGTTGGGCGATTTACGGCAACGCCGGCCGTAGAAGCGGGCTAGTGGGAACCGGCCTTAAGGCCGCACCATGAACCCGTAATCCATATTTGCCAATGTCAGCTTCTATCACGCCGAGGCACACGTGGCAGCTGAATCCCTTTCCCTCGCTGCTGCCAGTACGTTCTCCCATCAAGGGTCTGCAAACCTAATTTGTCCATCGAGATGAAAATAAAACGAAAGTAGAAAAATCACGCGATTCGATATTTTCCATTTGTTCGTTCACTATATTTTACAGCAAACTGATGCTTCATTGCGCAAGCTTTGGGGAACAGAGATGATCCTGGCATATATCGCTGAAACATAATTTCACACTGGTGTTCAGGGCGTAGTAGTCCTATAGGGGGGACGAGGCGGCGCCAGGACGTAGCGACACCTAGAGTGGCTATAATGAAGCACACCTCGCCTCCCACCCTCAAAGAAAGGAAGGGGGAGACAGAGACGGAGATAATATGGGAGGAAGGAGAGAAGAAAAATAGAAAGATTGAAAGAAAAAAAGGATGGAATGGAAATAAATATATTATAAATAAGGTGGAAGTGAAAGAATAAATGATTAATTTGCATATTTTGAAGTGTGAGTTTGCCTCCAAAAGTCTTTAAATTACAATTTTAATGCTTAAGGAAAAGTGTATATAAATATTTCATTAATAAAATATTTGCACCACAATTTCCCAGTTGTTGATGTTTTACTAGTGCGCAATATTGCACAATGAAACATCAGTTTGCTGACTGGTCTGTACTCTGGGACTGAGAGTGCTGTGGAGTGTGGGGGAGGTGTATCCAGCTTCTTTCCTGTTAATACAGGAGTGAGGCAAGAGTCCTAATATATATCATTTCACTCTTCCCTATTCCCAGCATGCAACATTTACATGCATTATATTTATATTTCCCAGATTTTTCTTAGATATGTTTATCTCGCTTAAATTATTCTAGAATTCTTCGTAATCCTAGTGTGTGTTTCATGTGATTTTCCTAAATAATGTTTAACATATGGAAACAGACCATAATTACTTACTAATGGTGTGTGTGTGTGTTGTGGATCTCCAGGTGACTAGGAGTTATTGATACTTATGCTCTACGTATGTGTGTGTGGATGACAGGCGAGTGTGGATTGAGTGGATGATGAGATTGGATGAGTGATTGTGTGTAGGTATCCCCAAGTTGACCAGAGGAAGAAAACCTGTGAAGCTTATGGAGTGCATCGGTATTGCACACATGCCACTTTGATGCTAAAGAGCTATCAGAAAATATAATCTAGCAGGATATTTGGATAAATAGAACCAATGCAGTACTTGAAAATCATGTTTATATTTAATTTATGTCTGATTTACAACTTAATTGTTGTATCTGGGTAGTTTGCAGTCAGCCAATGGATGTTTGAGGGAAGACAAGCGGGTGGATGTGTTAATACTCAGGTCACATTATATATGTATTATCAGTAGTGGTTTGTACTTTGCATTATCATTTTTGTGACTTTCATTGTCTTTATTTCAGAGGCTTTGATGAGAAGAATCACACCAGACCAAGCAAGTGGACTTATCTTGGCTCGGTCACGGCAGCGGGGACTATATATATATGCAGCACAGAGGTATGTATCAATCATATCCACTTTATATTTCTATATCAATTAAGGATTGGATTTTAGTTCTCACACATTTCACTTTCGGAACTCATATTTCGCTCACGTAGCCGCTGCTGGTTCACATATACGGTCCATACACTCTGATATTCACCTTCCACTTATTGACTTTCATGCCTTTTCTCCTTTTGCTATTTTCTAGCATTCCTATAATATCCTTCTACCAAGGTTTATTCGCTCTATTACAATTAACTTTACAAAACTAATTCACAAAATCATTCACCCATCACAATTTATGTTAGTCTCTCATTCAGCTCATCTTCATCTTGTAAGCTTCTCTGACCCACATCATCTATACTCGGACGAACACGAAATCTTTCCCAGTATGCATCTCTCAATCTCCCATTTGTTTTTCATGTTCATCTTTGCTTTTATCTCAACTGTTACTTCACATTATACCGTCCACCACACACTCATTGCGATGACACACGATATCAATAACTTCAATAAATCATCATTCATAAATCAATAATCATCTATATCAAAGCAATACTTGCATGTATTTTCTCGTTGACTGATGCAGTAAATTACAGGCTTTGTTCTGATTCCTTGTCACACGTCCCAGTGCCACTTTTTTAGTCAAGCTCTCCAAGTCTATTTGATGTAATGAAACCTACTCATTATTGAAACTTAGCATACTATTGATATAAATGAATTTGTTGGTGGAATGTTTAGGGAATGAATGGTTCCATTATGTAGCATTTATATCACATTCCTAATCTATCAGAAATATAATCTTTATCGAAATTGACAAGATATTCTTTTTTTTTCAATTTCAAGTTTGTTTTTCTATGATTTGTCTAGTTTTGTTTTTACAGTAGCATCTATGCATAATATCACGTTTTTTTTCGGTATTTAGACTTTGCATTGATTGCTTCAATTTGTGTGCATGGTTATATAAGTATTTTGCGTGTAACAAGTTATTAATAATTTAGACATACGCATACTATATGCAAATACACCCATACACATATCTGCATTATACATACTTTATAAGTACTAGATATCAAATATATAGTCACACTTTACAATTATATAATATACTTATATTAAGAATATAGACTGATCTGCAATATTTAGTAAAACTATTAAAATCGCCAAGAAGGCCTACAAATTGCCTTAAAAACGACAAAAACTGGCCAAAAAGGCCTACAAATTGCCTTAAAAACTGTATTAAGTCGAAAATACCTCGAAGAGTCTCCGTAGAAAAAACCACAAACGTAAGAGGAGAGTTAATGATAAAAAATATTACTTTCTAAAATTTTATTAATTTAAAAAAACACTTCCAGCAGGGGTAATAGTAACATGTTGAACGAGCACCAGGAAGAAGCTTCATTCATCAGCAGCTGCCGGCGCAGAAGTCTGTCTGCCCACACGGGAATCTCTGCGTGGGTTTGTATATCAACAGTGTGTGCCGACTGATGGTCACCGGATGTTAAGGGGCGGCGAGCTGCTGCTTCCTTGCAACCCTGTGGGGAAAAAGTAAATGAGTCTAAAATGTGCATTCGATGTCTACCTCTACAATAAATGTTTACTCGTATACTTGATATGATACTTTAAAGTGGCTCACATCCCCTTTAACAAAGGGTTGTTTCAGATTCAGATAAAATTATTTATATCAATAGTTAAAATTTGTTTAACTATTTCGAGGTATAAAACTATCGTTGCTTTCCATCGAGTAGGGAAAGTATTAAACTTCTCGTTGCCGAATTATCGACAATTATATTAGGTAGTCAAGTGTCTGCATTTAACTAATCATCAGTAAAACATACTATTTGTTTATCACTATAATTACACACAATTAGAAATAATACTAAAGAAACTAACTTGCAATCAATAAGTTATAACCAGTTTCGGCGACCACAGCAAACATGGAAGTATTGCAGAATAAAATATGCAGGCTTATTAAGTTTGACATTATAGCATTGCTACACTAAATATATACATACAGATGTCCATATAATTCTGTACTGTGTGGTCAATAATACTTAGCTCAAAATCAACCCTTCGGGGTGGCATGGTTGGTAGAGCCGTAAGCTCGCGTTCAAAGTCCTTGCATTCGGTCAGCGGTTCGAGTCCACCAGGTTCGTCCTGGCGTGGTGGCGCTTGGTATAGTCAATAACCTTGTAGTTGGTACTTGCAAAGTGTCTAAATAGGATCAAAGCATCTTATCTTAGCTCAAAATCATAACTGATGTGCTGGTCAACATCATTCTTCCCTTATCTTGGGGCGTCCTCCCTGCATGTCGAGGCACCAACACCACTTTCGCTGCCACTGCAAAGAGAATTAGCTCAGCAACACCTAAGGATTAAATAGACGTTCCCTCCATTCATATAAAGTTTTAAGATAATAAATAAATATTGCTATGGGTCATTTGAGTATACTGGAAAACTTTTAAGCTATAGTTTAGTAATATTTCTGGCAAAAAGGAGAATACAATTATAAGTTGTGACAATTTTCATGGGAAAAGATGTGCAAGTAATATGGCAAGGTATATTAATAAGTTACTTCAAATTCATATAGTAGAGAAATTTTATTAGTTACTTTGATATTATGGAAGATTAAGTTTTATGGAAATAATTATCTAGGAGATGATTTTTGGCGTATATTACTGTTGTACTGAGTTACATGTCCACACTGTCTATGGGGGAAAAGGTGTTGTGTACAGATATTAACGATGTCACCGACCATTCATAGTAGAAAACATTGTGATAGTAAACAAAGAATCTATACTTCAGGAAATCAAATTGTTATTTAGGAAAACATGTTTATCACAGAAAACTTTATATTTATTTTATTTATTCAAGAAATTTTATTTATGATCAACAAATAACAATGATAATTTAATTATTAAAGAGATATATTCACCATTGGATTGACTGACTTGTGACAACCATTAAGGATGAAGGCGAAACAGTAACTACGGGGGGGGGGGGGTTCATTAGCTAAGCTAACTAGCAGTTGCCACCACCACCCACACCACTACTGCTATGCTATGTTCAATCAATCTCGCTTTGGTAAATTTTTACACTAGGACAAGAATTCTCTACACAGTTGGGAGTGTGGCTCCTTTTTTACCTTTTTACCTTTTCTAAGAAATTTTCTCTCAAGAGTTTCCCTCGCAAATCACTATTATTTTACACTAGGACCGAAATTCCCTACACAATTGGGAGTGTGGATTCTGTTTACCTTATTGGATTTTAGGAAACTTTCACTCTTGAGCATCCGTCGCAAATCATTACTTTTGGAGATAATGACATGTTGTTCATAGGGAGGAGAGACACTAGTGTTTACGTGCCTTGCACTCTTCTTCCTCTTGTGACCTGCATCGCCTCTGTTCTTCCCTTGCCGAGGAAACTTTTTTAATGCAGATTTGGCTTCAGTTAGGAGGTTAAAGCGTGGGATTAGGTTAGGTTAGGTTAGTTTAGTTTGTCAAAAGGTGGAGTTAGGTCAGTTGAATTTTCATCTCATATTGTACACTTCTTCCTATTAGAAACATCTTATATCTCCGAAAGTAGTGATTTGCGACGGAAGCTGAGAGAATGTTTCTTAGAATCCAATAAGATAAACAGAAACCACACTCCCAATTATGTAGTAGAAAATGTCGGTCCTAGTGTAAAAATTTACCGAAATCAATTCTGAGATATAAAATGTTTTTAGTAAGAAGGTGTATAGGAGATATGAAAATTAACAAACCTAACCCCACCTTGACTCTCAAATCTAACCTAACTTAACCTAATCTAACCTTCCCCCACGTTTTACACCCGTAACTAAAGCCAACTCCTCTTTAAAAAGTGTGTGCGGCAAGGGAAGAACAGAGGCGATGCAGGTCACAAGAGGAAGAAGAGTGAGGCGCACTTAAAACATGTCTCTCTCGTCCCTATAAACAACATGGCATATGTCCAAAAGTAATTATTTACGACGAAAGCTCACTGGCAGAAATTTCCTAGAATCCAATAAGTTATTCATAAAACACTCCCAATTGTGTAGGGAATTATGGTCCTAGTGTAAAATAATACCCTTGCTTTTCCACTGTCAAAAATATGCCATAGTAGCGTTGACTTATAAAATAAATAGTTCAAATAATTAATATAATAAAGATTAATAAACTACGATTAATAACTACTATTATGGTTCTACTGCAGTTTAATGCAATACAAGGCACGTAGCTATAACATTCCTCAACTTTTAGATCTGACCAGCAGCAGTATTTCTAACCCCTACATCACCCGTCGGAAATAAAAAAAGAATTATAAGAGGGTCTGGGGCGGCGCAATATCCCCAGTGATGTTAGGCTACAAAACTGATGTTCAGGTTAAGTTAGTGAACTAGTGGGGGGAGGGAAGTCTAGGAGGCGCAGTCCTCCCCCCAATTTAGTTATACAGCTATAGTGATTACTATCCTGTTTGAGATACTCTAGGGGACAAAGTTACGGATATGTTTAATATTTAAGTGTATTGAAAACTGTTGAAAGACTTAATAGATTTAAGACAGGCAATGTTATTGGTGAATTTGAGATAACTAGGTGATTAAGGCAATAACAGTCACCGAATATTTAAAAAACAAAATGTCCCGATACGGACACATTAAGGGGAGGAGATTAGATCTATTACTAAAACAGCAAGAGTCAATTGTTACCACACCTTTAACCCTTCCCCCCTTTAACAGTCATGGCATCATTACCTTGCTAGTATACTTTTATAGTTACACGAAGCACAGCGGGAAGCAAGGCGGCGGGCGAGTCACCTGCTGAACCACCACCACTACTATCCAGCTTCTTGCCCACCTATGACAGCAAGAACACTCGCAATGTTAACACGAACCTACACAACTCTTATTCCTTATTGCAATTATTGACACACACTTTTAATATATAAGCAATATATTCAATATAGTCAATAATGCCAAGAGATAGAGACACACACCTTACCTGGGCGACACCTGAACACAGACTGATGCCTGGTAAGACACTCAAGGCGACGCGTCACGTAGGTCGAGACTTTTCAGATTGGCCTCGATGACTCGTTGTTCCAGTCACACCTCAACGAGCCATTAAACAAGCGACCCTTCATGACTACAGGTGTAACAACGCCCTCTCTGTACTATAATAAAGATATTATATAGTTATCTGTGGTCATTATGACATGACATTGTGTGTTATTGTTGAGCGGTAACACGATCGTGGTTTTTAATAAAGTTACGCATATATGGAGAGAGAGGGGAAGAGAGAGAGAGAGAGGGGGAGAGGAGAGAGAGGGGGAGGAGAGGAGAGAGAGAGAGAGAGGGGAGAGAGAGGAAGAGAGAGAGAGAGAGAGAGAGATGAGATAGAGATAGTAGAGAGTATAGAGATATATAGAGATATAGAGAGAGAAGAGAGAAGAAAGGGGGTACAGGGATTAGATCAAAGAACCATGAGAGAAACAATAGAGTAGTAAGAGTCGAGAGTAAGTAGTAGTAGTAGTAGTAGTAGTAGAGTCGAGAGCGTAGTCGAGAGAGTGAGAGTAGTAGTCGAAGGAGAGAGAGCGAGAGAGAGAGAGAGACGAGAGAGTAGAGAGGAATATTTAGACGGGGACAATGAGAGAGGTGAGGATGAGACTACTATACTCCCGGAGGACAACCACAATAGTTGAGAGTTAGGGAGAGGGAATGCGGAGCAGATTTGATATAATAATAGAAGTCTGAGCTCAGGTAATAAATTCTTATAACATAAGGTGAGGAGGAGCAGTGGTGGATACAGTCACTACGGAGGAGGAGGAGGTGATTAACGATACTTTGGGTCCCCCAAGACAATTTCCAGTAAATACGGGGAAGGTTATATAGTACTTTTACCACCAATTTATTTATTTCCACCATTTTACACACAAAAGTTAATGTTATTCCCCTCTGTTCATTTAAAAACCAAAGGGAAAACCATAAATTCCCGATAGGTATTTATTCTTCAAAAAAAATATTAATTATCAAGATAAAAGTAGGATAGACCTAAATCCCCCCCCCCATTAATAAGGCATGGATAGACCCACACCCCCGCCCCCCTTAATAGTATGGAGTAGACCTCATCCCCCCGCCCCTTAATAGAAGGAGTGACCTACATCTCCCGCCCATTAATAGTATAGAGTAGACCTCAACCCCCCCCATTAATAGTATGGGGTGACCCACTCCCCCCGCCCCTTAATAGTAAGGTGAATGTATAGCCCGTGTCCTCCTCGGGGAAAACTCATGTCTTGGGCGACTTCAAGCTACTACTGGCACTGGAGGATGGCTACGAGTTTTTGGTTTTTTCCCCGGGTCCGGGACCAGAAAAAAACCAACAGTTCTCTGCTTCGAATTTTCAAGGTCCCGAAGGTTGAGAATGAGGTTTTGGATCAGAGACCAGAGCTGCACCGTGGACGGTAAGTAAGCCGGAGGGGTAGTAAGGAGATCGACCCAAAACCCCTTAGTACTCGTTGGGGATCCCCAGAACTGCAGGTTTTACCCCGATGCTGAGTTTTTTTGGAACAGATCACAGAATTGTTGTTTTAAATTTAAACTTATGCAAGTCCAAAGAAACTCAAAAGGAAAACCCTACTGGTTTTATCTTGAGAAATGAAGGATTGACAGTGTCATGGGGTAGCGGTGGGAGCTCAAAAGGTTTGATGTGCTCGGTGCTTGGGGACCGAGAACTGGGGATACCCTTTAAACGTGAAACTTACAGGCTGCCCAAAGGGGTGTATTGGGGAGCGCCCCAGGGCAAAGGGGTGGTTTTGTTCGACGGAGACGTGGAGAAAATGAGGGAGTCCCGCCCGGTGGTGGGAACCGGGACCCGCACAGGGCTCTGTCACGCCGGGGTAGAAACCCTCCTGAGGAGAGACAAGGAGAGGTATGTCAGGAGTCTCGCTGAGGATGTCGAGGGTCATATGAACGCTAATGACCTCCGACCCGCCTACCGAGCCCTGAAGAAGCTCCGTTCCAAGTCTCCTTCTCGGGCGAGTGCTATTCGAACAGCAGATGGGCGCCTCGTGTCGGACATGGATGGGCAGATGGCTCGTTGGGCTGAGTACTTTGGGCAGTTGTTCACGGTGGACCCTCCAACTGAGCAGCTTCACACCACTGGGTTACAGGCAGTGGATGCCGATCCTCCCATTGACGAAAACCGCACCCTCTCTTGACGAAGTCAGAGAGGCTGTAGCAAAGTTGAAGGGTGGAAAGGCAGCTGGTGTTTGTAATATCAGTGCGGAGCTCCTCAAGGCTGGGGGTGAGGCCATGATCCGCGGGTTGCATGCTGTCCTGACTGCCGTGTGGCAATCAGGTACCATTCCTCCTTACTGGAAAAGGGGGCTGGTCGTCCCTATCTGGAAAGGGAAAGGGGACGTCAGGACTGCAACAATTACCGCGGTATTACACTGCTCAGCGTACCAGGCAAGGTGCTTGCCCATCTATTGCTGACACGAATTCGCAGTCATCTGGTGAAGCATCAGAGACCTCAGCAGTCTGGGTTCACGCCTGGTAAGTCAACAACGAACCGTATCCTAGCGCTTCGTGTCCTGGTGGAACGCCGACGTGAGTTTCGACAGGGATGCTTGCAGCCTATGTTGATCTCAAGAAGGCGTTTGACTCAGTGCATCGTGAGTCACTCTGGGGTCTTCTGCGACTTCGAGGGATTCCGCAAGGACTATTGGTTTGATAACTGGTCTGTATTCTGGGATGAGAGTGCTGTGAAGTGTGGGGCAGGTGTATCCAGCTTCTTTCCTGTGAATACAGGAGTGAGGCAAGGGTGCGTCCTTGCCCCATCACTTTTCAACGCTTGTATGGACTGGGTATTGGATAAGGTTGTAGATCAAAGTGATTGTGGAGCATCCGTCGGCAACACAAGAGCACTGATCTTGTTTTTGCCGATGATGCAGTAATCTTTGCTGAGTCGCTGGAGGTCCTGGTGATGGCTCTCGAGGCGCTGCACGAGGAGGCAAAGCCTTTGGGACTTGAGGTCTCCTGGCTCAAGACCAAGGTCCAGGTGTTTGGAGACTTACTAGATGAAGCAGTACAGTCTGTTCATGCGTGTGGCGAGGACATTGAGATCTTGGAAAGTTTTACATACCTTGGTAGCGCAGTCCATAATGACGGCGGGTCACGTCAAGAAGTCTTACGGCGGATTGGCATAGCCCACGGTGTTATGGACTCGCTCAGCGGGAGTATTTGGCGTTGTCGGTACCTGTGCAGGAGGACAAAGATCCGGATCTTCAAGTCGCTTGTGATCCCTGTCTTACTCTATGGCTGTGAGACATGGACACTAAATAGTGACTTGAAGAGACGAATCAATGCCTTTGGTAATAAGTGTCTTCGCAGAATCATGGGGTATCGCTGGGATGAGTACGTGTCAAATCAGCGATTGCACCGTGAGACTGAATCGAGGCCTATTACCTGCATAGTCCGTCAGCGCCAACTTCGGCTATATGGGCATGTGGCACGCTACCCTGAAACCGATCCTTCCCATCGGGTTGTATCTGTAAGAGACAATCCGGCGTGGAGGAGGCCAAGGGGGCGCCCACAAGGCTCGTGGCTGGGGCAAGTTGATGTTTCCTGTCGAGAGCTGCTTGGTATGGGAAAGGAGCCTGCATGGGAACTCGCGCGTGGTGACCCCCGGGAGTGGCGTCGTAGGGTGGGCGAGGCGACGCGCCCCCCGGCGTATGCCCCCAATGATTGATTGATTGTAGACTTACATCCCCCCGCCCATTAATAGTATAGAGTAGACCTACATCCCCCCGCCCATTATAGTATAGAGTAGACCTACATCCCCCCGCCCATTAATAAGAGTATGGAGTAGACCTGCATCCCCCCACCCATTAATAGTATAGAGTAGACCTACATCGCCCCGCCCATTAATAAGAGTATGGAGTAGACCTGCATCCCCCCGCCCATTAATAAGAGTATGGAGTAGACCTACATCCCCCCGCCCATTAACAAGAGTATGGAGTAGACCTGCATCCCCCGCCCATTAATAAGAGTATGGAGTAGACCTACATCCCCCCGCCCATTAATAAGAGTATGGAGTAGACCTACATCCCCCGCCCATTAATAAGAGTATGGAGTAGACCTACATCCCCTCGCCCATTAATAAGAGTATGGAGTAGACCTACATCCCCTCGCCCATTAATAAGAGTATGGAGTAGACCTACATACCCCCGCCCATTAATAAGAGTATGGAGTAGACCTACATCTCCTCGCCCATTAATAAGAGTATGGAGTAGACCTACATCCCCTCGCCCATTAATAAGAGTATGGAGTAGACCTACATCCCCCCGCCCATTAATAACAGTATAGAGTAGACCTACATCGCCCCGCCCATTAATAACAGTATAGAGTAGACCTACATCGCCCCGCCCATTAATAACAGTATAGAGTAGACCTACATCGCCCCGCCCATTAATAAGAGTATGGAGTAGACCTACATCCCCTCGCCCATTAATAAGAGTATGGAGTAGACCTACATCCCCTCGCCCATTAATAAGAGCAAGAAATAAGGCAAGAGGAGTGCACATAATAGTGTGTAAGTGGTAAGATGGTGCACGTAAGTAGTCCAAGCGTGCAATGGAATAGTAAGTAGCAGGAAGTATACTTGTGATAAACGTGAGGGGGAAAGGATGGAGAGAATGGGAGAGGTTAAAATGACCCTTTACTTTCTCTTTCATTTTGCCTATCAGTACAGTCTTAAGCGCGCGCGCGCGCGCGCAACGCACGCACGCACGCACGCACGCACGCACGCACGCACGCACTAGGGTACTCCGTAGTGTAGGGGTAGCACGCTTGGTTCACAACCGAGAAGTCCCGAGTTCGATCCCAGGGCGGAGCGGAAACAGATGGGCCGTTTCCTTGAAAACCCGAGCCCCTGTCCACCCAGCAGTGAATGGGTACCGGGTGTTAGCCGGGGGTTTATGACTTGCCTCCCGGGGTGCTGGCTTCGGCCAACACTAAGGATGAATGATAAAAATATAAAAATGTTGATATGGAGACGGGGCCATACGAGCGTTGCTCAGGCCCTGTAAAATGAAGATGAATACACACACACACACACGCACGAACGAACGAACGCACGCACGCACACAGTGTATTATTCAGTAATGAGTACGGGAAGTTACTGTCCCCTTGACAAAAGGGATGTGTGTGGTGTGTGAGGTCCAAGCTTTACCCAAAAATCGGTCTCTGAGCTCTTAAGTTTTTTTTTCTGGGAGGGTATCAGCTGCAAATCGCCTGTCCAGCGCGTATTCAGGCTGTGGGAAATAACACACATACGCGCGCGCACACAAACACATATAGACAAATAATTGAAGAAAGGCAAAACAAAATATATGAAAAAAGAAAATAATTGCAGATAAGAAAAACTCAATTTAAGGTGTGAGAAACAATAACAGGCAGGCTGAGAGAAGTGAGATTCATGCACCTCCTATGCACCGTGAACCCCCCTTGATGACGAGACGAGGCCACTCATTTGGGTGCCTCGGCACAGCAGACACTTTAAGTCACGCCTTTGGCCGACCCTTCTGCCAACTCTGCCATGACATCACGATTACCTGACCCAACCCAGGAAGGCGAAAACTGGAAATTATAAAAGGATTTTTTCTTGAGTCTTTTTATAACTAGGCATGGTAATGCAATATTCGTATTTTTTCAACAAAGTGATAACAAAATGATAAGGTAATGATAGCGAAAATACCAGAGGAAAATTTGAGGTTTGATCCAGGACTGATATGAAGCTTCTTTGCTATACTAGTTGTAGTTAATAAAATAAAATAAAATTCGTCACGGACCTGTTCACGCTGCTGATAAAACCTTAAAACGTCACAATGCTTTAAAGTATTCGTTAATTCGCCACAGTGATATATATTTGTTGGCCGGAAGGAATACAGGCTACGTATTTACACAAGATTACGTTTATTACACTGGTATAATATGAAGGGATGATTATACAATACAATGCACACTGGACCAATTGGATGCAGTGTTCATTCACCCACAAGCGATGCAGGCTGAGGTGTAGTGACTCAGTAATAAGTGGATGTAAACGCCTGCAATGGGGAGTTTTCAAAGCTAAGCCGCCAGATGTCTCTCGCGCATCTCACATCCACTGCCCTTTGAGCCTGAATGATCTATCATTTACCGTAAATTCCCTGTACTTTTTCGGGACATATCAGAATTACCCTTCAATACAACAACTGAAACAGTTCTTAATAAAAAATGTAGTTTATCATTTTGTTTTTCAGCACTTGAAGAAAATATTGGCAAAACATAGAATACTTGAAAACTCAATTTCTTAAAATCGTCATTTCATGGAAACTCTACACGTTCAAGCTGAATGAAGCTTCAGGAAGTATGTACTTGTATGTAAGCTTTCGCCGAGTACCTGTTTTGGATGTGTCTGTCTCTTTTGCGACGAACATTTAACCAAGAAATAGTGTGGCGTTCAGCATCTCCGAAGAAACCATCCCGATGTCGGGATCTGATATCAGGCACTTCTTCTTATCCACGGCTGGGGGGAAGAGTCTTGTTTTGTTCTTGTTTTAGGGCTGCGAGGATCCCTTGGGGAACACTATGAGCCCTGGTGATGTCTATGATGCTATTACAGGCGTGGTAGTTGACCTGTCTCCTCAGGAAGGCACAGGTGAGGCAGATAACGGCGGATGCATGCGTTCCTGCAGCCCGCTCTTTTTCAAGACAACAAGTAAACAAGACCCATGTATTGTCTTCGATAGAGGACTGTTCGTTGAGGTGCCAATTACTTAAATTACTTCTTGGTTAAATGTTCGTCGTAAGAGAGACATATACACCCAAAACAGGTACTCAGTGAAAGCTTACATACAAGTACATACTTCCTGAAGCTTCATTCAGCTTGAACGTGCAGTGTTTCCATGAAATGACGATTTTAAGAAATTGAGTTTTCAAATAGTCTGTTTTGCCAATATTTTCTTAAAATGCTGAAAAACAAAATGATAAACTACATTTTTTATTAAGAACTGTTTCAGTTGTTGTATTGAAGAGTAATTCTGATATGTCCCGAAAAAGTACAGGAAATTTACGGTAAATGATAGATCATTCACGCTCAAAGGGCAGAGGATATGAGAGCGCGAGAAACAGGCTTGAGCGTGAGCTTATTAGAAAACTCTCCATTATCCCCGCGTCCCCAACACTTGTCCTGTGACGCTACCTACGGTACTGCCCAAGGATGATACAAATAGTATCCTTAGTCCTGGCCAAGGATGATAGCCCTGGCACTGCCACTGTGACGTATGGAGGCAACGGTACACATGCTCCTGCCAGTCTCGTGACTCTTGACTTGACTTGACCACGTGACGCCTCTCTAACGCCGGCTTTGGATTCCCAATGAATATGCATGTGCTTTCAGCCGTTCACGTGGCGCTTCCACTATCAATCATATTTAATTCTTGGAAGGTTTTTTAATTGGGCTCAATAGTTGAAATTTTTTATAATTGAAATATCATGAATAGTTTTATAGTATCAAACATGGTGTCATTTATCTTTGAACTGGAATGTAGAATACTGTAGATATAACAATATGAATAACAAAAAAATGCACGCCCTAAACAGCGTTAACATTTCGCTGAAATAAATTAATCAATTAATCAATCTATAATAATATAAGCGAAAGTGTGTCTGTCTGTCTGTCTGTCTGTCTGTGTGTGTGTGTGTGTGTGTGTGTGTTATAGGTTCCGCCCCCCGTGGCGCAATCACCTCATATGGCACATTTTTGGAACCGGGTTGACCAGGGGAAGGTCATAAGCCCACTTATGAGATGATTCGATCACTTTTTTCTTTCTTTTTTTTTAGCAGCCTATTAGCGATAATTGTGAAAAAAAAAGTGGGTTGCGAGAATTGAGGAAACCTTGATGTAGGGTGATGGGTAATGGGTGAGTGAATGGGTGGGGTGATGGGTAATGGGTGTGGGGTGATGGGTGAGTGAATGGGTGGGGGGTGATGGGTTGGGGGTGATGGGTGATGGGTGAGGGAATAGTGGAGAGTGATGGGTAATGGTAAATATAAGCGAAAGTGTGTCTGTCTGTCTGTCTGTCTGTCTGTGTGTGTGTGTGTGTGTGTGTGTGTGTGTGTGTGTGTGTGTGTGTGTGTGTGGTGTGTGTGTGTGTGTGTGTGTGTGTGTGTGTCTGGTATAGGTTCCGCCCTCTGTGGCGCAATCACCTGATATGAAACATTTTTGGAACCGGGTTGACCAGGGGAAGGTTTTAAGCCCATTTATGAGATGATCCGATCACTTTTTCTTCTTTTTTTTTAGCAGCCTATTACCGATAATTGTGAAAAAAAAGTGGGTTGCGAGAATTGAGGAAACCTTGATGTAGGGTGATGGTAATGGGTGAGTGAATGGGTGGGGTGATGGGTAATGGGTGTGGGGTGATGGGTGAGTGAATGGGTGGGGGTGATGGGTTGGGGGTGATGGGTGATGGGTGAGGGAATAGGTGGGGGGTGATGGGTAATGGTAAATATAAGCGAAAGTGTGTCTGTCTGTGTGTGTGTGTGTGTGTGTGTGTGTGTGTGTGTGTGTGTGTGTGTGTGTGTGTGTGTGTGTGTGTTGTGTGTCTGGTATAGGTTCCGCCCCCCGTGGCGCAATCACCTCATATGAAACATTTTTGGAACCGGGTTGACCAGGGGAAGGTTTTAAGCCAATTATGAGATGATCCGATCACTTTTTTTTTTTTTTTTTTAGCAGCCTATTAGCGATAATTGTGAAAAAAAAAGTGGGTTTGCGAGAATTGAGGAAACCTTGATGTAGGGTGATGGGTAATGGGTGAGTGAATGGGTGGGGTGATGGGTAATGGGTGTGGGGTGATGGGTGAGTGAATGGGTGGGGGGTGATGGGTTTGGGGGTGATGGGTGATGGGTGAGGGAATAGGTGGGGGTGATGGTAATGGGTGAGTGAATGGGTGTGTGGTGATGGTAATGGGTGAGTGAATGGTGTGGGGGGTGATGAGTAATGGGTGAGTGAATGGGTGGGGGGAGATGGGTAATGGGTGAGTGAATGGGTGGGGGTAATACATACATTTCTACATCCATGATTTCAGGAAAGTTAGAAGGGGCTATCTGGAGAGTCCGTGTTTGGTGGGCCGAAGGCCCACCACCAATAGCCCTCCGCAGGAGCTAGCCAAAAAAGTCCGCCCGGAGGGCGGCTTTGCGGCTAGTAGATTAATAAATGTGTACAATGTAGTAAACATACATATCAGATATAATACTTTTAGCATTGTAATATTACCCGCTTGGAGGAGGATGAAGGGAGGCGGGACCCTTTTTGTTCCAAAATATAACGGTGGAGGGAATGTATGAATAGCGGTAATGAGTCACTGATGCAATGGCGTGATTTATGGAAAAGTTGTGGGAATGGGGTCAAATTTGGGAGGAAAAACACGCTATTGTCAGGAGAGCAGTGAGCATCAAGTTGGGGACCAATATCAACAATGTGGGGGACTTCGTTCTTATCGACAAGATTATGAATGATCGTTATCCAATGCACGCCTCGTCTTAATATTTCCTTAAAATGTTTCATGTTCCATTGTTTCTAAAAACGCAGGAACACGCTCATCAATTTATGTTCGTGACTACTTAATCGATCTTAATCGATAATAAGTCTCATACATTTTGTAGCAACACTACAAAACAACGCCTT
>JACEEZ010005702.1:52500-55000 GCA_016584305.1 Chionoecetes opilio | reverse complement strand
CGGATTTGTATAGGTAGGAACATATTTTTCGGAAGCAATAGTCCCATTTTCAGGTGTTTTGTTTCGTATCACCTCAGCGGGAAATACAATGGTATGACCAAAGACTACTGTGTACTGGACTTGTTTCTGGCGCTCCCAGAAAACAAAAGAAATAGAGATGTGGCGGTGAGGATGCTACATTTGTGTGAATGGTGGTAGCAAAATGAGGCAGCCCAAGAAGATAATGATAGCGTGCATGATACCGTGTGATGAAGCGTGCAATGGGGGGTGAAGGGGTGTGATTGAAGCAAAACAACTGATAGATGATGATGAGCAGAAACAGATGAGTGATTGTGGTGCATGGTGGTGAATTTTAATGGTGCGTCCACACTGGCGACAAAACATGTTGGAAACACAAAATACAACATAGTAGGCAACAAGTTGTGAGGGCGGGAATGATTCAATGTTGTAGGTCATGTTGGTACTGATATTTAGGTAATATGTTGGTAACACCGGTGTGGACGAATTAATGTCGGGGGAGATATCTGGACAGACACACACCAACAGCGACGGCATCTGGTTCACTCCTTGTAGACCTACTTAGGACAAAACCATGGAGTGGACGAGGGAACAGACGGTACAATTGATATATTGTTATCGCGGACACACTTTGCTCTGGGATCCTACCCATATTCTGTATAAACATAGATTTAAGAGGGCCGATGTGTGGCGTGAAATCGCAGCAATTCTGAAGGCGGAGAAAGATGAGGCAGAAAGAAAAATGAAAAACCTTATTGCCCAGTTCAGAAGAGAACTTGGAAAATCTTAAGAACAAGGGCTCCACGCTAAGCTGCCCCAAATGTTGACTCGACGTATTATACTTATTGTCCTTAACACATCTGTTTAGATTTTAATGAGTGCCGATCCTTACTTTGCCTACATGGCCGATATTAAATTTCAGGTTCTTGAGAAAAACTAAGTCCAGCGAGATGCGACACATTATGTTAGAGTAGGTTAGGTTAGGTTAGGTTAGGTTAGGTTAGGGCAGGGCAGGTTAGGTTAGTGCACAGCACGAGGGGCTCGAGAAGGGGTGCTAGGTTAGGTCTGTAGAGTTTTGTCATCTTTAGAATAAAGGCTCAACCTCCTATCTTCTTCTTCTTATAGCCAACAAGCTTGGGGACATGGTGGAAACCGGGTTTTTTGGGCGGGGGAGCACACATATAAGGGAAATATGGCTCCGATAAAGTTTATGAACTAGGGAAATTTCCCTAGTTAATAATATTTTTGTGGGGGGCCATATTTCCCTTATGTGTGTGCTCCCCCACCCAAAAGCCCCGGTTTCCAACCATGTCCCCAAGCTTGTTGGTTATAAGAAGAAGAAGAAGATAGGGGGTAAATATCCTCCGATGCCCACACACAATTACTACGGCAGCAGCTGCCTCCAAGGCGTCCTCACACGCCGACATGACCTTCACGTCTCCAGAGACGAGTGTGGACGGCCTCACAAAGTATACTCTTGTTGCCAACATTTTACCAACATTGTAACACTCGCTGTCTCTGTCTTTATTGTAGACATGTCTCCAAATGTCGGTTGTTGTGTTTCGGGCAGTGTTTTCAACTTGTCTGTAGACAAAATGTTGCCAGTGTGGACGCACCATATGGCTGGATTAGTGGACTGAGGTGAAATTTATCATGCTGAAAACCTTCCTCCAGTGAACAACAGGGTCGCCAACAGTGTCTTTTGTTTGCGTCAACACTTGAAAACACTTTTCCATTAGTAAATATCACTGTTTCCCAAAACTCGCATCTCTTATCCTCACCTCATCCTCTCACCTCACCTGACTCCTGTTTCTTGAGGGTTGTAGTCTGATGACACACACACACACACGCATAATAAGACAGTATGTAATTTTATCGTGAATATTTTCATAGTGTGGGATGTGAAGAGGGAGAAGGAAGGGGCAGGAAGAGGTGGTAGAGGAGGAGCAAGAGAGACAGAGAGACAGAGACAGAGAGAGACAGAGAGACAGAGAGACAGAGAGACAGAGACAGAGAGACAGAGATACAGAGAGACAGAGAGACAGAGAGAGACAGAGAGAGACAGAGATACAGAGACAGAGAGATACAGAGAGATACAGAGAGAGACAGAGAGACAGAGATACAGAGACAGAGAGAGAGAGAGAGAGAGAGAGAGAGAGAGAGAGAGAGAGAGAGAGAGAGACAGAGACAGAGAGATACGGTAGTCGCATAGCCGAAACGTGTAATTTTTTTTAGTTGATTCCCATCCACTCTCGGGTTCTTAACCGGGGGTGCGAGACCAACCTCTTGGGAGTGCGAGATGCTATGATAGACCTCATAATTATATACTTGGGAACAGTGGCGTAGCTATTAGCTAGGAATCTATCAATGGCGAGGGCACCTGGGGGGACAGCTGGGATAATTTATAGTTTCACCCAACCAACGATTTTCTGATGCGCCTTATGTTTTTCTGGTGTTTTTATGTGTTTTGAGTGAATCTGCT
>JACEEZ010005702.1:45000-47500 GCA_016584305.1 Chionoecetes opilio | reverse complement strand
GCTGACCGAATGCAGGGACGCTACACGCGAGCTCGCAGCTCTACCAACCGAGCCACCCTGACGGTTAGAGAGAGAGAGAGAGAGAGAGAGAGAGAGAGAGAGAGAGAGAGAGAGAGAGAGAGAGAAGAGAGAGAGAGAGGAGAGAGAGAGAGAGGAGAGAAAGAAAAAAAAGTTATGAAATTAACGAAGACACAAAGCTTGTAAGACACAGCAAGGATGAAGTGAAATGCAATCTGTCAGAAACATAAGTACATGCAGCGAGTGAGGCCACACGATGCATTAACACTGCATGCATGATGCCTTAACGCTGCAGGAATCCACAAAAATCCCTCCCTCATACAGTGGTCCGTGGCTCACCGTGACGAGGGATAAGAGTCATGTTGAAAGTTACAGGAATCAGATAAGATAAGATTTTCATCCTATCTAGACACTTTGCAAGTACCAACTACAAGGTTATTGACTATACAAAGCGCCGCCACGTCAGCACGAACTAGGCGGACTCGAACCGCTGACCGAATGCGCAGGGACTCTGCACATTGCAAGCTCACGTCTCTACCAACCTTGCCACCCTGACGGGCTTACAGGAATCAAGTGGTGGGTTGAACGCCAGTGACTTTCTTTTTTAATCGGTATGAAGCACTTCCGATAAAATCAGTAATGTCTATCATAGCTGGGAGGAATAAGTTGATTAGTTGGATGATGGAACGGAATGGCGTGGAAATATGATCGTGTGTGTGTGTGTGTGTGTGTGTGTGTGTGTGTGTGTGTGTGTGTGTGTGTGTGTGTGTGTGTGTGTGTGTGTGTGTGCGTGCGTGCGTGCGTGCGTGCGTGCGTGCGTGCGTGCGTGCGTGCGTGCGTGCGTGCGTGCGTGCGTGCGTGCGTGCGTGCGTGCGTGCGTGCGTGCGTGCGTGCGTGCGTGCGTGCGTGCGTGCGTGCGTGCGTGCGTGCGAGCGCGCGCGTGTGTATTCACCTAGTTGTATTCACCTTATTGTATTTTACAGGGCCTGAGCTAAACTCGTATGGCCCCGTCTCCATAGCTATATTTCATCATTCATCCTTAGTGCTTCGTGTTGGCCGAAACCATCACCCCGGGCATTGAGTCACAAACCCCCGGTTAACACCCGGTACCCATTCACTGCTGGGTAGACAGGGGCTCGGGTTTTAAGGAAACAGCCCATCTGTCTCCGCTCCGCCCGGGGATCGAACCCGGGACTTCTCGTGTGTGGACCGAGCATTTTAACCACTACACTACGGAGTACCCCGTGTATGCGTGTGTGTGTGTGTGTGTGTGTGTGTGTGTGTGTGTGTGTGTGTGTGTGTGTGTGTGTGTGTGTGTGTGTGTGTGTGTGTGTGTGTGTTTGTGTGTTTGTATGTGTGTGTGCCATCAACCAGGTATAGGATCCGTGGTTTTTGTATAAGCGATAAGATAAGATACTTTGATCCTGTCTAAACACTTTGCAAGTACCAACTACACGGTTATTGACTATACAAAGCGCCACCACGCCAGGGCGAACTTGGTGGACTCGAACCGCTGACCGAATGCAGGGACTCTGCACGCGAGTCCACGACTCTACCAACCATGCCACCCTGACGGGTTTGTATAAGCGACATATATTGTGGACTACAGATATAACCATAATGAGATCTTATAGCTTCAGTATTAAAATCAGCACATAATAAGTTTGTAATACTGTGTATTTGTATGATGATTTCTACAAATGAGGTACAAATTGGTATTTAAGAAGTTTGTAATATTTAGTAATTCTATAAATATGATCTGGTCGATAAACTAAATTTGTATATACAGGGTGTAACACGAGTTTCTGCAAATATTGATACAGGTGAAAGAACATGTAATTCTAAGCACAAAATATTCTATAACCGTATGCTTTTTGAAGCTTCCTTTAGATGTGAGATGAAGTTAGAAAAATTAGCGCGGCCAGTAATTTCACCATGGCAGGCGTTTGCCACTCGGTGACATTTTGAATGATTTAATCATAATGTTTACTAGTAATGGTGCATTGCATTATCTTATAACAACACAATTGGTATTAATGGACATGTTATTACTAAATAAGCAGTACATGAGAACAGCAGGGCTGTAACAAACAATACTGTAAAAGGCTAAGTGGCAATGCATCGGGGCGGGGGAGGAAGGAGGGACTAGGCTGCGAGGCCTCACGCCGATCAGCTGAGTCACGTGTTCCATCCTACCCCTCCCTGACACGATGCCATGTAGCCTTTTACAGTATTGTTTATTACAGCCCTGCTGTTCTCATGTACTGCATATTTAGTAATAACACGTCCATTAATACCAATTGTGTTCTTATAAAATAATATAATGCTCCATTACTAGTAAACATTATGATTAAATCATTCAAAATGTCACCGAGCGGCAACCGCCTGCCATGGTGAAATTACTGGCCGCGCTAATTTTTCTAACTTCATCTCACGTCTAAAGGAAGCTTCAAAAAGCATATGGTTATAGAATATTTTGTGC
>JACEEZ010005702.1:0-40000 GCA_016584305.1 Chionoecetes opilio | reverse complement strand
TGTGTGTATTTTGGCGACATTATTGTTGGGTTATGTAGCAGTTATTGGCAGCTACTCTTGGCGTCCAACCCGTATGTATATTCTTTGACTTGCGTAACCTACAACCCTATGGCCTCATTTATACTTTCCAATAAATTGACATATCTAACATCTTGTTGTTTTTCGAAATGAAGCAACTTTGATGTAACCAAATTTATGAACACTACGCCAAAGGTATACATTGAAATGATAGTCTACAGTATCAGTCTTCCCAAAATAGGAAAATATATGCCTCAAATAATTAATTGCATTATGACTTTCAGGTCACTTGCCGGCAGTAGCACTAGCTCTGCAGCTAGGGCAAAAACAAGAACAAGAACAATTATAGTTTCTCGGGAACACGAGCACCGCAGACATTAGGGTGGAGGGTGGCTTTGGGTGGAAGGTTACAGAAAAGCAGAAAAATAATTATTGCAAGCCTTTGTTGGTTGAGTCTGTTTGCACTGAAGTAAAACGGATTAGCTGCTTTTGCTACCGGCGGTTAGTGTAAGAGTGGAGGAAAAAGAGGCAGAGTGAAAGGAGAAACGGGAAGGAGCAGATAGGAAGTGAAGGGTAAAAAATAAAAGTAAAAAATGGGGTAGGGAAGGCACGTTGCATGCAAGGGAGTAGGAGGAAAGTGTTATGTAAAAGGTGTTAAAATTGTAAAATGGTGACAGATGTAAAGGACATAGATATATATTATAGTTTTAAGGCGCCGCAACTGCGGGGTTATTGACGCCTGCTTTCATAAGAGACAGTAAAAGTAATATTAAAAAACAAATTTTAAGGTATGATCAAAATATATATAAGAACAAAATATATAAAAGAACAATAGTGCATTAAAATTAATAATAAAATAATATTAAAAATATCATAACTTGTTGAGAAGGCCAACCCTCTCAATAAAGGTATGGACTTCATGTCCCGGGGAGAAACACCTCTCTCCCAATGCCAGGGAGAGACGGTAGGCACCGTCCTCCCCCCGACACCGGGACAAAAATTGCTCACGTAGGTCCCCAAGACTAGGACACTCGACCAGCAAGTGCCGCACAGTTAAGGGGACCAAGCAATCATCACAGTAAGGAGGGTGGCCTCCCTCCATGAGGTATCCATGTGTACGTGCCAAGGCAGTCTCCCATCTCCGGGAGAGACCGCAGTAGCTCCGGGAGTAGGCGCAGTGAAGGACAGGTTCTTCTCATAGTCAAGAGAGAGAGAAAAAAAGGCTTTTTTGTAACCTAGAAATACGAATTCACAGAGATCCAAAACAAGGAACGAGTAAAAAGAAAATATTAAAAAAAAGGAAAATAGAATGCAACGATAAGCTACACACGAATCTTTACACTTGTACGGATTACTTGAATAACTCGAGTTCTTAATGAAATTTCCAGTAAGAAAACGAGTCGGTTTTCGGGAACGTCAGTACGAGTCCCAGACGAAAATTAATCAATCCAGTGATTAAAACTACAAAGGTGGACATTAAGTCTTGTGCCACAAATCATAAACGTTGTTACATGGACATTTCAGTCAAAGACAAATCTTTATTGCTATTAACTATCACCATGCAATTACTACAGAATGATATTATTGTGAAAATGCACAGCTTGCCATTCAAATAGAAGCTGGATTCTGACTTGGACGTTTTTACCTCTTCTTACAGGTAACGTCGGCGCTTGTGTGTGTGAGGATGCTTACTCGGCTCCGGCCAATAACCAAATCTAGAGCTAGAGGCTACGTGAGGCATAGAGAGAGTGAGCAAAAAAATGTATGCATTATTAGATAAAACGCATCAGATTTTCAAAATATTTATAAAACACGTAATAATGCGACCTTTATTTAACTTTCTACCCGCTTTCTGTACTTAATTAATGGTAATAACAGCGACAAAATTTGTGGAGCATAATAACGTACCCAAAACTTAGGCGTTAAAGCATTATAAAAAGTTGCATATTACTCCCCCTTTATATGCTACCTGTGTGCAATCGATGTAAAGAAAATATAATACCATGAGCAACTAGTCCTGAAAAAGTATACATATTGATATAGTGATTGGCATAATGTCATAACTCACTCGTAAGTTTCGCGGCGTGTACAAAGATATCAGAGATAGCTAAGATTTTACATACGAAGCGCTAATAACCTAACCTCGTCACACTAAATCTAGTGTGCCTATTACCTGAGGCTGAGGGAAGGAGGGAAGGTGGGTGAGGTCAACTAGAAGCTGCCTCAGAGTTACGTCAACCACCTAAAATCAGTGTGGCAAAATGGTCGGTCAGGTGGGATCATGTGTCTGTAATAGCTCACAGCCTGGCTCGTCTACGTCTCGGAGGAGGCACCAACGCTTCTTGCCATGGCCTAAAGGGATACGATCCTTTGCCAAACAAGATTAGATGTCTTTACGTTGCTTTACGAAAAAGAAAAAGAAAATCTTTGTCTGGCAGCTTCGTTGTAACACGGTTCACATCAGGAACTTTATACACACATGAATAATTATGGTACACAATACTTTCTTCGCAGGGGTACTGGGCAACATATTTATCGTACCGCACTCGACAACCTACTGGTATCATCGGGCACGCCCGCCTATTCATCGACTCTGCCGTGTGGACGACAACATTCACAGGCATGCCCGACAGAATTTGTCCGCCGACCGCGCTGCGTCAAAGCCTTCTCTATGTAAAAGCCTGCGTCTGGGAGAGCGGGATGGACGTGACGTCAGTAGCAGAGTCTGCTCCACAAGTCAATAGGAGCCGAGCTTTCAGCGAGTGAGGATGTACGGGCGGTACGGCTCTCATTGCACCCACCTTTCACCCATTGTTAACACTTCGCCATTTAATATTATGCTCAAAAACATTTTACATGGAGAATATCAATAGAAGCGGAATTTAGTTCACTTTCCATTGATATATTTCGTTTACTGATAAATGAATTGGCAGCATGCATAAATTAGCGTTAACTAAATACATAACATCATGAAATCGGGTAATTTCCGATCTAATATATGTTTATCATATAAGAGATATACTGTTATCTTTGGAAATGTTTGTTCTATAATATTATCAAATAAAAAAACCGTAAAACACACTAAAGAAATGCCATTATGAGACTCTCAAGAAATATGCATGAACTTAAACTCTTTGCCATTTAATATTTTGCTCGAAAACATTTTACATGGAGAATATCAATAGAAGCGGAATTTAATTAGCTTTCCATTGCTATATTTTGTTTTCTGATAAATGAATTAGAACCATACATACATTAGCGTTAACTAAATAAATAAGATCATCAATAGGGAAAAATTACCCGATTTCATGATCTTTTTAGTTAGTTAACGCTAATTTATGTATGGTTCTAATTCATTTATCAGAAAACGAAATATAGCAATGGAAAGCTAATTAAATTCCGCTTCTATTGATGTTCTCCATGTAAAATGTTTTTGAGCAAAATATTAAATGGCGAAGAGTTAAAGTTCATGCATATTTCTTGAGTCTCTCATAATGGCATTTCTTTAGTCTGTTTTACGGTTTTTTATTTGATAATATTATAGAACAAACATTTCCGAAGATAACAATATATCTTTTATACTGATAAACATATATTAGGTACGAAATTACCCGATTTCATGATGTTATGTATTTAGTTAACGCTAATTTATGCATGCTGCTAATTCATTTATCAGAAAACAAAATATAGCAATGGAAAGCTAATTAAATTCCACTTCTATTGATATTCTCCATGTAAAATGTTTTCGAGAAAAATATTAAATGGCGAAGAGTTTAAGTTCATGCATATTTCTTGAGTCTCATAATGGCATTTCTTTAGTGTGTTTTACGGGTTTTTATTTGATAATATTATAGAACAAACATTTCCGAAGATAACAGTATATCTTTTATACTGATAAACATATAATTAGGTAGGTAAACTTGTCATCTCGGTGGCCTCGTACAGACTCCGTCCGTGACGTCATCATTCTCAGGCGCAGGCTTTTTTACATACAGACGGCTTTGGCTGCGTGCCAGGGACGCCTGCTTGTCAGGACGAGCGGAAGGACCTGTAAGGTGATATCACTTTCACCAGCCGGCCGATGGTTCACCTCTCAATTTTTTTTATTTTTTTTACGTTGAAGCCTATAGCGCCTGTAGAGTATTATGTTTTTCCTTGAGGGCTCTAGTGCTTTTCCCTGCACATTCTGGAGGGTCGTGATGGTTGGCCCTTGCTCGCTTGTTGGCCGGTGCCACGTCAACACCCCCAACCCCGTGTCCAGGGGTAGAGGGATAGTCTAACCAAGGTGACCCCATTAGCCGCTCTACACTGGACAGCCAGACATCTCACAACTCTCAACCTGACAACACTTCCCACCACTGCTGCTGTTCTTATCCCCTAAAGGTACTTCTGAAGAATTGGGCGCTCTTCCAGACTGCCCTTCAACTTCAACCGACACCATTCAACCCTACTTGCCTGAGGTGTTAACTACGTTGCTGAAGATTCCTGTCTCACTTCTCCTCCTCCCGATTGCAGTACATACCAGACCAAAAATGACATGACACATATTTCACAAGATATAGTATTCATAATCAGTTTTGTTCTGTAATGGACGTGATGAATTTTTTTTAGACTTTTGGTGATTCCAGAGCGAATAGTTTTGCTTTTTGAAGTACTAGATTTGTTAATATCTAGATATTAAGGAAAGTCTCCGGGGCTGGGAGCCGATAATCACTCAAATTCGGCTTTTTTCCGCTAAAATTGTTCTCTTACCCCTCAAGTTTGACGTACTCTTGTTGTAACACACCTCAGACAACGAGACGCTAGTAAAGCCGCGGTCACACGAGCAACTTTTCCGTCAATATTCAGGCGGCAATATTCAGCAAAGGCAATACCTTGCCGTGTTTTGGTCACACGGACTTTCAAGAGGTAGCAAGAGTTTTAATGGCAATTTTGGCTTCTCAAGATGTATCTGAAGAAGCGTCTTTGGAAAAATAGGGATAAATAGGGAGAAACTGGTTCACAAATAGGGTGGTGAATGATTGAAATGGATTCTTGTGTATGGAAGCGCGTCAGACATAAAACATCAAACACTCAA
Organism: Chionoecetes opilio; assembly: GCA_016584305.1. NCBI lineage: Eukaryota > Metazoa > Arthropoda > Malacostraca > Decapoda > Majidae > Chionoecetes > Chionoecetes opilio. The sequence goes on along the minus strand of JACEEZ010005702.1, from coordinate 34,905 downwards.
CATCAAAGTGATCAATAATAAGTTGGTATCCCCTAAAATTTTTAGTTATTAATAGACGGTCAACAAAGAAAATGGATACCATCCCTAACTCATGTAAATTTGTCTAGGTGTTTTGTATCCTTCAAAACGCTTAAAAAAACGTACAAGAATTTACAGGGCATCACAATTCGTCTTGTAATCGGTTCTTGCCACTATGTAGCTATTTATTTCAGCTTCTGTATATTGAATTAGAGCGTGCATTATAAATGAATGTCAAATAATATGCGTTGGTGGTGGGAATTCTGAGAGAATATTCTGACAAGAACATTCTTGGAAGACCAACATGTTGGTCTTCATAAAACAGCGCAATTATATCGGAGTTTGGGCCGCGTTTGTGTTGCCGGCTGTAATATTGCCAGAAAAGTTGCTCGTGTGACCGCGCCTTAAGGGAGGACTATAGCAACTTGGCAGTTTTGATCTATTTTTTTTTAAATAAAATAAAAAAAATAGAATTTTTTTTTCTCCTACCACCACCTACAATTCTTGCACTATAGTCTTACCGCTTTTATCAGTCTATATTCACATGTATACGCTTAAAAGTATGTACGAAAATATGCTTTGCAAAAAAACATAATTTTCTACGATTTCTTATATCAAAAGCGGTGACTACCATAATTTTGGTGTGCACATTTCTCAACCTTTTTGAAGTGATAAGGATTTTGTTACATAGTGTGATAGATGGATGTCTTAGAAACACCATGCAGTAAACTTTCTATGAAACAAACATTGCTGCGATTTTTTGTTACTTTTTGTTGAAGAAAAATTCAAAATCTGTGAAAAAAATACTAATTATTATCCGATCACAATGAAACTTGGTAAGATCATGCAAATAGGATTCAGAAAAACGATGGCGAAGATTTTTGGCGCTACGGGGGAGAAATACCGACTTCCCTCGGATACTCTCCTTAATCTCGAACTAAATATAAACATCTACGTATAATGGGCCTGGGTGGGCATTTTCGAAGGGGCTCTAAACTACACCCTCTTAGCGTCCTAAGACCGACTTAGTTATACCGGGCCAAGAAGATTACTAAGAAAGCATTTTCGGGCGTCATCTTAGCCTCGTGTAAGGGGACAGAAGGCCAACCCTTCTTAGTGCCACCTAACCAATCAGCGCGCGCGACACAAGTCTGTATTTGGCGGGAAATACGTATACCACGCCGAGTCTCTCTCTCTCTCTCTCTCTCTCTCTCTCTCTCTCTCTCTCTCTCTCTCTCTCTCTCTCTCTCTCTCTCTCTCTCTCTCTCTCTCTCTCTCTCTCTCTCTCTCTCTCTCTCCTTTTTTTTCTTCTTTTTTTTCTTCTATTATTTCTTCTCCCTCCTCTTCCTTCCCCCTTTTCATCCTCCACACAGATATCATAGCCAGTATGTGATATTATCGTGAATAACGACACTTTTTTTCTGGTGTGTTTTGATATGTTTAGAATTAATCTGCTAACCGTTTCTGTCGCAAATCATATCTATTCCACCCAGCCCACCCCTATACATATAGTATATATATAGCCCACACCTATATATATATATATATATATATATATATATATATATATATTATATATATATATATATATATATATATATTAATATATATATACATAGTGTATTATACAGCCTAATAACTATAACAGTCTAAATTATAAATATAACCAATAATATACCATTGTTGTTATGGTGACGGAGAAAATTGCGGGCTAAGACGACCCCAACCCTGCCTTAGTTTACACTCGCTGCACTGTCTTAGGCGGAGCGAACTTTGCTTCCGAAAATGTCCACCTAGCGCTAAGATGGTCTTAGTCCCCTAAGATGGTCTTAGTAGTGTTCCAAAATGCCGCCCCTGGCCCCCAACAAACTCTCGCGCTCTCGCTCTCTCTCGCTCTCTCTCAGATAATGATAAAGATTATGATATAATATATCTGGACTATAGTAAGACATTTGACAAAGTACCATACGAGAAACTCTTAAATAAGGTTAAGGCTCATGGAATAGATGGGAAGGTTCTTCGTTGGATCAAAGCTTGGCTAAGTAATAGGCAACAAAGGGTTACAATTAATGGTTCTAAATCTGAATGGAGACTGGTAACAAGTGGAGTTCCACAAGGGTCTGTTTTGGGTCCATTACTATTTTTGATTTACATCAACGACTTGGATAGTGGGATTAGCAGTGATATCAGCAAGTTTGCTGATGACACTAAGGTAGGTAGTATTATTGGATCACAGTCTGATGTAAACATATTGCAGGGAGACTTAGATAAACTTAATGAGTGGACAGTCAGATGGCAGATGTAATTTAATATTGATAAGTGCAGCGTTATGAATGTTGGTAGAAAAAACCATGGTAATAGATACACCATACGCAATGTATCGCTGAAAAGATCAGAAGGTGAAAAAGATCTTGGAGTGAGGGTGAGCCCAGAACTCCGACCTAGGAAACAATGTATTGAGGCTAGAAATAGAGTTAATAGAGTGTTAGGATTCTTTATCTGGCTCTAGTCAGGCCTCACCTAGACTATGCGGTTCAGTTTTGGTCTCCATATTACAGGATGGATATAGCCTTGTTAGAAACAGTGCAGAGAAGGATGACCAAAATGATACAAGGGATGCGTAACTTTAGTTATGAGATGAGATTGAAGTTATTAAAGTTACACTCACTCGAGAGACGCAGAGTAAGGGGCGATCTGATAGAAGTTTTTAAGTGGATAAAGGGATTTAATAAAGGGGAGGTAGGAAAAGTTCTTACGGCTTTTAACCAGGGTAGAACAAGAAGTAATGGATTCAAGCTGGAAAAGCGTAGATTTAGAAAGGAAATAGGGAAAAACTAGTTCACAAATAGGATGGTGAATGAATGAAATGGACTCGGTAGACAAGTAGTTAGTGCGGAGTCATTAGGGAGCTTTAAAGAGGGGCTGGATAGGTTCATGGATGGGGATGAAAGATGGATGTAGGTAGTGTTAGGTGACAGGAACTACCACGTGTAGGCCTCGCGGCCTCTTGTAGCTTCCTTATTTTCTTATGTTCTCTCACACACACGTTTTTTTGATTATTTTTGGATATCGATGGACATTGGTTCTGTGGGGAGCCCCAACTTCCTTCTCCCCTTCGGTATGTGGTGTACTATATCTCCTACTGCACCCCATCCCCCTCCTCCCGTCGACTACTGTCACTAGGGTTTTTTCTAAGTCAAGTACTATTCATGTCACGTCTTCTGGGAATCGAATTACAGAGAAAATCCGTTGCTAGAAAAAAAAAAATCTTAATTACATCTATGTCTACGTGCCTAAGTTGCACCAGCATTTAATTAAAACCACTAATGCTTTGAAGAGAATACCCACACTGGTGCCCGGTGTTGTCTGCGCAGCAAGAGAGAGAGAGAGAGAGAGAGAGAGAGAGAGAGAGAGAGAGAGAGAGAGAGAGAGAGAGAGAGAGGAGAGAGAGAGAGAGAGAGAGAGAGAGAGAGAGAGAGAGAGAAGAGAGAGAGAGAGAGACAGAAAGAGTAAGAGACAGAAAGAGTAAGAGACAGAAAGAGTAAGAGACAGAAAGAGTAAGAGAGAGAAAGAGTAAGAGAGAGAAAGAGTAAGAGAGAGAGAGAGAGAGAGAGAGAGAGAGAGAGAGAGAGAGAGAGAGAGAGAGAGAGAGAGAGAGAGAGAGAGAGAGAGAGAGAGAGAGAGAGAGAGAGACCTACACACACACAGGTGGAGATATCATGTTGTAAGATTTACAGAGACTTATGAGACAAACACACACACACACGCACGCACACACACACACCGTCCCGATTATCAAGTGGATAGAGCGTTGGCCTGCCATTCGGTGGTTACCCGGTTGGAATCCACGCTCGCTCACGGGTTTTTTTCACTGACAAATCCGGGCGGTTACTGTCCCCCTTGAGCAAGGCGATAGGTGTGTGTGGTGTGTGAGGTCCCAACATTACCCAGAGATCGGTAATAATGAGCTCCAACCTCGCTCCAGGAGGGTGAAACTGGCGATCGCGAGTCCAACTCGCATGGACAAGACCATGGGTGAGTGAATGATACAACGAGCAACATACAAAGAAATACAAGATACATGCAGACTAACATTCTCACAAGAAACACACACACAAAAAAAGATACTTTTCAAGCAAATAACGCGAGTTTCGCGCATGAGACTCCACCTTACATGTTTCTAGGCACAACAATGGATGTCTTTTATGTCTCTTTTCTAATTTTCTCCGTGTCATTTACCTTCATTAGTCTCCACTCGCTCCTCTCAGACGCTGCTTTCATTAACTCTCCCCTTCCGTCGTCTCCTCCATACTAAGTCAGTTTTCCCTCCTTCTTTCTCTGCCTTCCAGTAATTACATGTTTATCAGTAACTGTGGGAATGCCGAGGGAGGCGCGTGGTGAGAGGGAAAGTTCGGAGACAAAAAGCAAAATAGGAAAAAGGAGATGGAAGGAGAGGTTATGTTTTTTGAGCGTCTAGTAGGTTTTGGAAGGGGTGGGTTGAGGATATGATAGAAAAAAAGAAGAGGTGAATTACTGTGGTGAAGAGAGTGATCACGGACTCCTTTGTGAGTTTTTTTAATTTTTTTATTAAGATTTCGCCTCCCCATCCACATAACTGGGAGTGTTGGCGCTGGTTGTGGTTGTCGTGGTGTGAATATGGTAAAGATAATGCAACATTAGTTAGTCGTATATTATAATCAGTAATAAGAGATTGGTATAAGTAGTAGAAGGCATAATAACAGTAGTAAACCATAAAGATACATAATGATAATGATGATAATGATAGTAATAATAACGCGGGTTCAATTCCTGCCTGTGGCAATGATATTATCATTATCATTACCCTCATTATTATAATTATTGTTATTACTATTATGATCATTATTATTATTAGTATAATTCTAATAGTAATACAAAAATAGTATAAATAATTTGTACTGTTATTTATCATCATTATCATAATCACCATTACCCTTTACTGTCATTATAATTATTATTATCATGATAATAATAATAATTATTATTACTATTATTTTCATTATTAGCATGATAGCATCATTATGTAATAATGTGCAATTGCGATAAATTTAGTAGCAGCATCAACAACACTTCCACCACTACCAACAGCAATAATTAAAAAAAACCATAAGGAAGCTGCAAGTGGACGGTAGACTTACATGTAGACTATGTGGTAGATCCTGTAATAATCATACACATGCATTACCTATATCACTAGCGTGCCTAACCATGAAATTATTTTTTTAAATTTTCTTTTGAAACTCCACATCGACTGCATTGACTACCCGATAACTGAGTCTATACCAATAATCATATATCAAGCACACGATTTGTGAAATAATTTCGTCTTGACTCTTCAAATTTATACTAGTCCAGTTTGAGCCCATTACTTCTTGTTCTTTCCAGATTAATAAATGTATGAATATTGCATACATCTTATTCATCATATCCCTTTAACCAAAATGTTTTGATCAGATAACCTCAAACATACCCCTTTCCAGTAAGTATAAGTATATATATTTCATTCTCCTGGCATAAGTAAAGCCAAACAAACCATGAATAATTTCCGTCATCCTTCCCCACACAGCCTCTAATAATAATTTATCCATTTCATAAGACGAAAACAGAACAGTACAGTCGAGGTGGGGTCTAACAAAAACTGTGTATAGCTTTTGAATTACCTTATCACTTCTACTTTTAGTAGTTAGTTTTAACAATAGTAATAACAATAATAACAACTCCAACAGGACAACAATATTAGCAGCGCCCCACCAGTAGTCGTCGTAATGGCGAATAAATAAAAAAATAACGCATAAAATTGTGTCTTGTTTTCTCTACTCACTTAACTCCATCCAGCCTTTTGCTCAGCTACCAACAAGCTCCACCCGACTTACAAATCTTTCCCTGCCACTGGTCACTTCCGCTTGCAAGATTGCGTGGCAAGACACACCATTCAGCGGTAAGGGATTACAATATACATGTGTATCACAGTTGATGAACTGCCGCCGCTATATATCACACTAGCCGCAAAGCCGACCTCCGGGCGGCCTTTTTGGCTAGCTCCTGCGGAGGGCTATTGGTGGGCCTTCGGCCCACCACCTGTGTTTGGTGGGCCAAAGGCCCACCAAACACAGACTCTCCAGATAGCCCCTTCTAGCTTTCGTGAAATCATGGATGTAGAAATGTATGTATTAACGCTAACCCATTCACATCATAGCCCCTTCTAACTTTCCTGAAAGCAAAGCCGCCCTCCGGGCGGACTTTTTGGCTAGCTCCTGCGGAGGGCTATTGGTGGGCCTTCGGCCCACCACCTGTGTTTGGTGGGCCGAAGGCCCACCAAACACAGACTTTCCAGATAGACCCATTACCCACCACCTCGGCCCACCAAACACAGACTCTCCAGATAGCCCATCCTAACTTCCCTGAAATGTATGGATTCCCCCCACCCATTCACTCACCCATTACCCATCACCCCCCACCCATTCACTCACCCATTACCCATCACCACACACCCATTCACTCACCCATTACCCATCACCCCCCACCTATTCCCTCACCCATCACCCATCACCCCCCACCCATTCACTCACACATCACCCCACACCCATTACCCATCACCCCACCCATTCACTCACCTATTACCCATCACCCTACATCAAGGTTTCCTCAATTCTCGCAACCCACTTTTTTTTCTTCACAGTTCTCGCTAATAGGCTGCTAAAAAAAAAAAAAAAGAAGTGATCGGATCATCCTATAAGTGGGCTTAAAACCTTCCCCTGGTCAACCTGATTCCAAAACTGTGACATATGATGGGATTCCGCCACAGGGGGCAGCACCTATCGCGGACAGTCAGACAGACAGACACACACACACACACACACACACACACACACACACACACACACACACACACACACACACACTTTCGCTTATATTATTATAGATAGTAAGATTAGGAAAACAAAGCTGCACATACTGTGAGCAGCCACTGTCCATCGTAATTGACCTTTCTATTTAGGCTACGTTTCTAATCCAGTTCGAAGCGCGCGCGCACGCACGCACGCACGCACATAAAGTCTGAAGTCGCACGCACATAAAAAGTCTCTCTCTCTCCTCTCTCTCTCTCTCTCTCTCCTCTCCTCTCTCTCTCTCCTCTCTCTCTCTCTCTCTCTCTCTTCTCTCTCTCTCTCTCTCTCTCTCTCTCTTCACCTATTCCATTTCCAGCCATACAAAAAAAGTTATAAATTTTCTTAATTATGTTTTTTATACTGGTTTGAGAGAGAGAGAGAGAGAGAGAGAGAGAGAGAGAGAGAGAGAGAGAGAGAGAGAGAGAGAGAGAGAGAGAGAGAGAGAGAGAGAGAGAGAGAGAGAGAGAAAGAGAGAGAGAGAGAGAAAAAACGGAGAGATGAACCGTGGCCACCGAGATGATAAGGCCTGGTGGATCGCCCGTGACGTCACACCATAAGGATACCACCCGCTCCGCTCCCCGTACAAGTTTACCTACCTAATATAATGTTTATCAGTATAAAAGACATACTGTTATCTTCGGAAATGTTTGTTCTATAATATTATCAAATAAAAAACCGTAAAACACACAAAGAAAATGCCATTATGAGACTTTCAAGAAATATGCATTAACTTAAACTCTTCGCCATTTAATATTTTGCTCGCAAACATTTTAAATGGAGAATATCAATAGAAGCGGAGTTTAATTAGCTTTCCATTGATATATTTCGTTTAGTGATAAATGAATTAGCGGCATGCATAAATTAGCGTTAACTAAATATAAACAATCATGAAATCGGGTAATTTCCTACCTAATATATGTTTATCAGTATAAAATATATACTGTTATCTTTGGAAATGTTTGTTCTATAATATTATCAAATAAAAAACCGTAAAACACACTAAAGAAATGCCATTATGAGACTTTCAAGAAATATACATGAACTTAAACTTTTCGCCATTTAATATTTTGTGAGTTTTTTACATGGAGAATATCAATAGAAGCGGAATTTAATTAGCTCTCCATTGATATACTTCCTTTTCTGATAAATGAATTAGAACCATGCATAAATTAGCGTTAACTAAATAAATAACATCATGAAATCGAGTAATTTACCCGATTTCATGATGTTATTTATTTAATTAATAATAATTAATTGGCATTTAATTATTAATTGGCAGGACCTGGCAACTCTGTCTGGCAGTGACATAGGACGTCGGACAGTGAGGTGTACTGGACTAGTCTCGCTTAGTTTCCGTTCGCACACCGGAATGAGTAATCAAAGGCAAAAACATTCAGATAATAGTCATATTTAAAAAAAAAAATATTATATGCCTGTTCCTGGTATTGGTCTGTTTCGGAGGGTCTGGTCTTGGTCTTGTTCTCGGAGGGTCTTGGTCTTGGTCTCGGAGGGCTGGTCTTAATCTCGGAAGGTCTGATCTTGGTCTTGGTCTTGGTCTCGGAGGGTCTGGTCTTGACTACAACACTGTTCACAATAGAAGGAAAGCAACCCATAATAGGTGCTAATGTAGTTACACTCTTTGCCTTCATGACTGACGGACGGCACCGGTACGGTACATGTATTGGACCAGCTTACAACGGGCGACCAGGAACCGAGTGACGTAATAATTGTGTGACAGTGACTTACGTCAGACTCTCACTCTCTCTCTAAATTCTGGAAATATTGGGGATTTTCTTGCTAAATTCAAGGAAAAATCAGGAAATTTGATGAAAGCGTCTGGAAATCTGACACACAAAAAATCTGGAAAAATTCAGACTTTTCTGGCAACACTGCTACTTGTATCATCACCGCCCGACCCTTAATTGTTGCAAATGCATTACCAATCCACATTACCAGTCTAAGCTTTATTTAGGTTACTTATTTTTTCGATGCCTTCTAAAGCAAGAATACAGGATATAGATTACACTGATTATGGTATCATTTAAGTATTGATAATGTTTACCGAATATAATAATATTTAGGTTAGTTCTATGTAGGGGGTTCTGGGTTTTAATTTGAATTTTTTTTTTAAAAGAAGAACCTGCATAAATTACCGTTAACAAAAAATAACATCATGAAATCGAGTAAATTACCCGTTTCATGATGTTATTTATTTATTTAAACTTTAAATTTTGCATTTTTCAATTCTTTTCAAAAAAGGGAAAATTTAATCAATGGAAGCTTTTAAAATTTCCCGCTTCATTGATATTATCCTGTAAAAATTTTTTTACAAAATATTAAATGGCAAAAATTTTAAATTTCATGCATATTCTTGAAAGTTCAAAATGGCATTTCTTCAGTGTGTTTTGGGTTTTTTTATTTAAAAAAATATTATGAACAAACTTTTCCCAAAAGATAACTTTATATTTTATACTGAAAAACAATATTAGGTGGGAAATTTAAACCCGATTTCATGTTTTTTTTATTTTGTTAACCTAATTTATGCAGCCGAAATTCTTTACACTAAAGAAATATTCAATGGAAAGCAATTTAAAACCCGTTCTATTAATTTTTCCCCCTTTTAAAAATTTGTTTGCGGCAAATTTTAAAAATGGCGAAGATTTTTTAATTTAATGATATTTTTTAAAATCTCAAAGGGATTTTCTTTGGGGTGTTTACGGTTTTTTTTTGAAATATTAAGAACAAGCTTTCCAAAGAAAAAAGAAATTTTTTATACTGATAAAATTATTTTGGTGGGGAAAACTTGACGGGAGAGGAGGGGGTGGTACCCTTTATGGTGTGACGCACGGGCGATCCCCCGGGGCCTTTCTCTCGGGGCCCGGGATAAACAGGGTTTGGGACTGCTAACCACACGACCCGTCGTGTCCTCCCCCTGACCCCAGTCGGGAGAAGGTACGTCTCACAAAATCTTCCCCCCCCCCCCCCCCCCCCCCCCCCCCCCCGCCGGAGGGAGGCGGTAAAGCAAAATTAATTACTTCCCCCCTTGCCTTGGTACTGTCTATAATACTCCCTGACTAAATCTACGGGATGATGCATGACTGAGCCCTGCGGCTGATGATGCTGCGAGTCGAGAAACATGCATACGTCCCCATTCTGCAGTGATAATATCCGTTGCACGCACGCATGTTTCAGCTCTGTTATTCGTGTACTTATATATGTGTTTGGCCTATCAATCCCCCCCACTCTTGGGACACGTAACCACGGGTTTTGCTGCTCGCTTGGAAAAAAGAACCCCAAAAATTGCTATTTTCCCATGTTTGTTTTTTTCATGCCAACGAAGTAATGAAACAGAAATATTTTACCTAGATGTTTAGTTTTCCCATATATTAAATTTTGTAAATATTTTCCTCCCATGTTACCCCTTTCCTTCCCCCCTTCTACTAGAGTTGTTAGTTTACGTCGGGACATCTGTAGCAGGGTTGCCAGGTTTCCAAAACCCCAAAATAAATTTTTTGGGTTCACCTTTCTTTTTTTTGGGATTTTTAATTTTTCATCTAAAAAAGGAATTCAAATTTACGATTTTCGGCAAATTCCAAAAATTTTTTGAAATTTTTGGGGAAGAAAAACAACTTGGCAGGACCTGGCAACTCTGTCTGGCAGTGACATAGGACGTCGGACAGTGAGGTGTACTGGGCAGGAACCCAGCAACAAAGGTAGTTGCGCCAGCAACGACCATCTCTCTGAACTTCTTTTCCTAACGACGCAAGCTACAAAGCCTCCCTTTTCGGTCGTTAACGCGTCGGAAGGCGCTGACTGGCTAAGGCGAGTAATGACGTCATCAAGCGCGTCATCAGTCACCAGCCAATGACACAGTTTTTAAAACTTCTCGACCAATCACAAGTCAGCGAGACATATTTCCGGGCAAGAATGGCATGCCAGACTGCCTCTCCCCGCCTTCTTGCCCCGTCATCTCAAACTAATTCTCGTTTTATTCGGAATGCTTGCGTTTTAAGGAGTTTTAATGTATCAGATAGTAAGATGTATAAGTAAGGAGCCTGTGTTGCTAGTGTTTTGGTGGTAGAAGGTGTGTGTGTGGGTTAAAATAGTGAATATTTGTGTTATGGAGAGGCCCCGCGGCAAGGTCTCTCCGTCACTCTGCCCCGTCATCAGTCACCTCATCATAACATCTTTAAATCACCCTTATTTAAGGTGACACACGGTGCTACATTGATTTAGATAATGACAAGTATATATAACATCTCACCATAATCACTAAGTTGTATAATAACGAGTAATAAGACGTTTAAACCTACCCAAACCTACAGTGGCGGAGGAGCTGGGGGCTCCAGCCGCCACACTCAACAGTTTTGAGTAAAAACCCGCAGTTATCCGCCTCACCTGTGCCTTCCTGAAGAAGACAGTCAGCTCCCACGTCTGTGATAGCACCATAGGATATCACCAGGGATCATAGGATTCCTCAAGGGGTTCTCGCTCCCCTACTAAATATTACCAAAGACATCTACCTCCCTTGGTGAAGTTGGTGTTGATATCCACCTCACGGGCTTCATCATGCTGCTGCTGCTGCTGCCGAAGGCCGCGCTGCCAGACGTAGATGAGTCCCTTGCTTGTATTTCATCTCTTTACTCATATATATGAATAATATCCATCCAAATGCAATCATATGTCTACATTCACCTATAAAAAAGATATTTCATAGCATACCAAGCAATAATGAGCATGCCTGGAGACTTCCGACCTCTGCTAATACTGGTCTTGAGCAGTCGTTGGCCAGTATGCACGTTAACGACGAAATCGACGAATTTTCCGCGCTGTGGGTTCCGTCGTTGGACTAACGACCAAAAAAAGGTCTTTAAGTGTTTTGTGGCTTCTGGCCCTGGACTAGTCTCGCTTAGTTTCCGTTCGCACACCGGAATGAGTAATCAAAGGCAAAAACATTCAGATAATAGTCATATTTAAAAAAAAAAATATTATATGCCTGTTCCTGGTATTGGTCTGTTTCGGAGGGTCTGGCCTTGGTCTTGTTCTCGGAGGGTCTTGGTCTTGGTCTCGGAGGGCTGGTCTTAGACTCGGAAGGTCTGATCTTGGTCTTGGTCTCGAAGGGTCTGGTCTTGGTCTTGGTCTCGGAGGGTCTGGTCTTGACTCCAACACTGTTCACAATAGAAGGAAAGCAACCCATAATAGGTGCTAATGTAGTTACACTCTTTGCCTTCATGACTGACGGACGGCACCGGTACGGTACATGTATTGATTGGACCAGCTTACAACGGGCGACCAGGAACCGAGTGACGTAATAATTGTGTGACAGTGACTTACGTCAGACTCTCACTCTCTCTCTAAATTCTGGAAATATTGGGGATTTTCTTGCTAAATTCAAGGAAAAATCAGGAAATTTCATGAAAGCGTCTGGAAATCTGACACACAAAAAATCTGGAAAAATTCAGACTTTTCTGGCAATCTGGCAACACTGCTACTTGTATCATCACCGCCCGACCCTTAATTGTTGCAAATGCATTACCAATCCACATCACCAGTCTAAGCTTTATTTAGGTTACTTATTTTTTCGATGCCTTCTAAAGCAAGAATACAGGATATAGATTGCACTGATTATGGTATCATTTAAGTATTGATAATGTTTTACCGAATATATAATACTTAGGTAGATTCGTATTGCTCCGTATCATATACATTCTATGTGTGGGTATGTGTGTGTGTGTGTAAGAGAGAGAGAGAGAGAGAGAGAGAGAGAGAGAGAGAGAGAGAGAGAGAGAGAGAGAGAGAGAGAGAGAGAGAGAGAGAGAGAGAGAGAGAGAGAGAGAGAGAGAGAGAGAGAAAAAAAAAAAATGTTGGGTAGAAATAGTTACAAATCGAAGCTGAAATTGGAAAAAGATAATACTTCAATAATAAATACCCTGGGGCGTGCAAGGACACAGCCTGCGTCCTATACCGGTGTCGTGTGGGCAAGTGTCTGTTTATGAGGGAATGTCTGTTTACTAACAAAGGCAAAGAAAACGGGAGTTGAGGGGAATAACTATTAATTTTGACAGGATTTTCTTGAAAATAACCTCATTGTGATTCCCACACAAAGTTACAATAATCAAGGTAAACCTAAACCTAAACCTAACCTAACTTAACCTAACCTAACTTAACGTTGTTCTAACCTTACCTAACCTAGCGGTCTGCCGACAAGGGAGAGCGAGTGGAGAATATGCCGCCTGGACATGCCTCTTTGTTGATCAAGTCAAAATTAGTAATTACTCCCCTCAACTCCCGTTTCCTTTGCCTTTGTTTAGTAAACAGACATTCCCTCATAAACAGACACTTGCCCACACGACACCGGCACGCCTGCAAGGGACGAGGCGTGATAACCATACATCTAAAACATATACATATGTACATTATATACATTTGAATACTTGCATTAATATCCCAAATTTTAATACGAACCGAAGTGTTAGTTAGCATTTGTATTAACTTTTAAAAACGTAGCTTAACAAAACTTGAAGTAGATATGAGTGAGTGTTTGAGTTGATACGCCGTTGAGTGTTTTGTATTGTACAACAAACCATGTTCGGAAACAGTCACTTTTAAGTCAATCCTAACCCGTTGTTTACCTCCGTGTTAACATAAGAACATAAGAAAATAAAGAATCTACAAGAGGCCGTGAGACCTACCGGAAGTAGTTCCTGTTACATAATACTACCTTATACAGTATACACCTTTCATCCCCATCCACGAAATAATCTAGCCCCTTTTAAATCTCCCTAATGACTCCGCACTTACTACCTGACGACTGAGTCCATTCCAATCATTTACCACCCTATTTGTGAACCAGTTTTTCCCTGTTAATTTTTTTAATCTACGCTCTTCCAGTTTGAATCCGTTACTTCTTGTTCTATCTACCCTGATTACTAGCCGTAAGAACCTTTCCTACATCTCCTTTATTGAATCCCTTTAACCATTTACAAACTTATATTAGATCACCCCTTACTTCACGCCTGTCGAGTGGCTGTAAATTTAATAGTTTGTCTCCTCTCATAACTAAAGAACATAAGAACATAAGAAAATAAGGAAGCTACAAGAGGCCGCGAGGCCTACACGTGGTAGTTCCTGTGATACGAACATACGATAAAGGTACGCATCCGCCGTACCATTTTAGTAATCCTTCTCTGGACTGATTCTAACAATGCTATATCCATTCTGTAATACGGGGACCAAAACTGAAACGCATAGTCTACTAGGTGTTAAATAAAATAAATAAAGCCAAATAAGGCTTTATAATAATTTATAATCATAATTAGTATTATAATGTGTGTAACGCACTTTATACTACACAATAGTTAATTGTACTTCATTCCACTCTGGTTGATGTAGGGCTTGTTCCTCCTTCTCCTCCACCCCTCTGACTATATTATGCCTGTCATTAAGATCCTTCGTAATGATGTTTTCTTTGCCCTTTCTGGCCTGATCCTCGGAAGGCTTACGATCCTGACGGAGTCCCTCCTATTGTTCTCAAAAACTGTGCTTCTGTGCTTGCACCCTGCCTGGTCAAACTTTTCCGTCTTTGTCTATCTACTTCCACCTTTCCTTCTTGCTGGAAGTTTGCTCACATCCAACCTGTTCCTAAGAAGGGTGGCCGTTCTAATCCTTCAAACTACCGTCCTATAGCTTTGACTTCCTGCCTTTCTAAAGTTTTTGAATCTATACTTAATAATAAGATTCTTAAGCATCTATCTGCTCACAATCTTCTATCTAATCGTCAGTACGGTTTCCGTAAAGGGCGATCTACTGGTGATCTTCTAGCTTTCCTAACTGAATCTTGGTCATCCTCCTTTAGGGGTTTCGGTGAAACTTTTGCTGTTGCCCTTGACATATCAAAAGCTTTTGATAGAGTCTGGCACAATTTTTTTATTTCCAAACTACCCTCATTCGGTTTCTATCCTTCTCTCTGTACCTTCATCTTAAGTTTCCTTTCAAACCGTTCTATTGCAGCTACTGTAGACGGACATTGTTCTTCTCCTAAATCTATCAATAGTGGTGTTCCCCAGGGTTCTGTCCTATCACCCACTCTCTTTCTATTATTAATGATCTTCTAAGTCTAACTCAAAACCCTATCCACTCCTACGCTGATGATTCTACCCTGCATTTTTCAACGTCGTTTATTTGACGTCCAACTCAACAGGAACTAAGTGATTCACGGAGAGATGCCACCGAGCGCCTAACTTCTGATCTTTCTATAATTTCTGATTGGGGCAAAGCAAACCTTGTTTTGTTCAATGCCTCAAAAACCCAATTTCTTCACCTATCTACTGGACAAAACCTACCAGATAACTATCCCCTTTTCTTCAATGACACTCAACTGTCTCCTTCTTCTACAATGAACATTCTAGGACTATCCTTTACTAAAAATCTGAACTGGAAATCTCACATCCCATCTCTTGCTAAAACAGCTTCTAAGAAGTTAGGTGTCCTGTAGAGTCTGCGTCCTTTTTTTTCTCCCTCCCAATTGCTTGCTCTCTACAGGGGCCTTATCCACCCATGTATGGAGTATGTCTCACATGTTTGGGGAGGATCCACTCATACAGCTCTCCTAAACAGGCCCGTCAGGGTGGCAAGGTTGGTAAGACGTGGTTCGCAATGTGCACGTCCCTGTGCATTCGGTCAGGTTCGAGTCCCCTAGTTCGTGCTGACGTGGCGGCGCTTTGTATAGTCAATAACCTTGTAGTTGGTACTTGCAAAGTGTCTAGATAGGATGAAAATCTTATCTTATCTCCTAAACAGGGTTGACTCAAAAGCTTTTCGTTTCATCAACTCTCCTTCTCTGACTGAATGTCTTCAATCTTTAAATCACCGACGCAATTTGCTTCTCTTGCTCTCTTCTACCGTTATTTTCATGCTCACTGCTCTTCTGAACTTGCTAACTGCATGCCTCCCCCCCTCCCGAGGCCTCGCTGCACAAGACTTTCTACTCATTCTCATCCCTATTCTGTCCATCTTCCTAATGCAAGAGTTAATCAGTATCTTTACTCTTTCGTCCCTTTCACTGGTAAATTCTGGAGCTCTCTTCCTGTTTCTATTTTTCCACTTTCCTATGACTTAAATTTTTTCAAAAGTTAGAGTAACAAGACACCTCCTGAACTAAATTGGTTCACCCCTCTTTTTATTTTAATCTCTTATTGTCTTCTTTATAGGGACTGGCAACTAAGCGGGCTTTGTGTTACCCATTTTTGTTGTGCCCTTGGCCAGTTCCTTGTGATGTAAAAAAAAAAAATAGTGTGTGTGTGTGTGTGTGTGTGTGTGTGTGTGTGTGTGTGTGTGTGTGTGTGTGTGTGTGTGTGTGTGTGTGTGTGTGTGTGTGTGTGTGTTCATCTAGTTGTATTCATCTAGTTGTATTTTACAGGGCCTGAGCAACGCTCGTATTGCCCCGTCTCCATATCAACATTTATTTTATCATTCATCCTTAGTGCTTAGTGTTGGCCGAAGCCACCACCCCGGGAGGGGGGTTACAAACCCCTGGCTAACACCCGGTACCCATTCACTGCTGAGTGGACAGGGGCTCGGGTTTTAAGAAGACCGCCCGTCTGTCTTCGCTCCGCCCGGGGATCGAACCCGGGACTTCTCGGTTGTGAGCCGAGCGTGCTATCCCTTACACAACGGAGTTCCCCTCCCCGTGTGTGTGTGTGCGTGTGCGTGTGCGTGTGCGTGTGCGTGTGCGTGTGTGTCATCAAATCAAAGTTTGGATGAAAAAATCTGGAAAAAAAAAATATATATATTAAAAGATAAAAAACAGGGGGCGCCCGGGTTTGAACCGGGGACCTCTCGATCTGCAGTCGAATGCTCTACCACTGAGCTACACCCCCACGACAATACCGCATGTACTGTGCGAGTCTTGATAACATCAGGTGTTGGTGGTGCGTAACACATGTGTGTCACTGCCGCTACTCTCGGTGGTACTAAGACACGCCCAGCCCTGAGCTAATTCTGGCCAGAACAATGTGGGGTACCTAGCTATGGGGGAGAGGCACTGATGAATTGCAGTTATTGTTTATAGCATCGTTGACAAGATGGCGGCCTTGCAATGGGCTGCAGGTTTGTAGCCGGCAGGTGTTGATGTGGTGCACTCGGCTTGGCGTTTACATAAGAACATGAGAAAGCTACAAGAGGCCGTGAGGCTTACGCGTGGTAGTTCCTGTTACCTAACACTACCTACATCCACCTTTCATCCCCATCCATGAACCTATCCAGCCCCTCTTTAAAGCTCCCCAATGACTCCGCACTAACTACCTGTCTACTGAGTCCATTCCAGTCATTCACCACCCTATTTGTGAACAAGTTTTTCCCTATTTATTTTTTTAATCTACGCTTTTCCAGCTTGAATCGTTACTTCTTGTTCTACCCTGGTTAATAGCCGTAAGAACTTTTCCTACCTCTCCTTTATTAAATCCCTTTATCTACTTAAAAACTTCTATCGAATCGCCCCTTACTCTACGTCTCTCGAGTGAGTGTAACTTTAATAGCTTCAATCTCAACTCATAACTAAAGTTACGCATCCCTTGAATAATTTTGGTCATCCTTCTCTGCACTGATTCTAACAAGGCTATATCCATCCTGTAATATGGAGACCAAAACTGAACTGCATAGTCTAGGTGAGGTCTGACTAGAGCCAGGTAAAGCTTTAGAATAACTTCTGCACTTCTTTTTTTAACACTTCTGGTAATGAATCCTAACACTCTATTAGCTCTATTTCTAGCCTCAATACATTGTTTCTTGGGTCGGAGGTCTGGGCTCACCCTCACTCCAAGATCTTTTTCACCTTCTGATCTTTTCAGTGATCATTGCGTATGGTGTATCTTTCCAGCGTTTTTTTTCCCCAACTTCAAAACGTGCCTTAAAAATTTAATTCCACTGCCATTTGACACCCCATCTTAAGATTTCTAAGTCTCCTGCAATAGTTTCCCATCAACTGGACCCAAATAATCCTACCGCCCTTAGTATCATCGAAAAACTTGCTGATTCCTGCAAAACCCCACTACCATCTTGTGTAAATAAAAAATAGAAAGGGCCCCCAAAAACAGCCCCTTGGGGAAAACCCCATTGTCACCGCCCCTTCAATTTAGAACCCATTAAATTGAAACCCTTTTTGTTCCCTATCATTTGCCAAGCTTTTACCCAACGAAAACCTTCCCTCTTCCCTTTCCCCATAAGACTTAACTTTTTTTAAAGAGTCGCTGGTGTACTTTGTCGAATGCCTTATAAAGTCCGGGTTTTTATATCATAATTTTTATCATTTCTGCAGTCTAATAAACGTTCCTTAAAAACTAATAAATTTTGAAAATGAGTTTCTTTTAATTTGCTAGCGTTCACCATATCCAGGGTTGACCCTTTCCTCTTCGTGAGCAATATTTACTAAAAACTAAAAATATATCAGAAGTTATGGAGATGTGCACTTTTGGTAGACTGAAGATTTCTGACCTCCGTAATGTGGGGTTTTACGGGGAAATGTGACGTCACACCTTTATATAAGTACAATTTAGTTTTTTTCATATACCCTCTTAACTGGTAATTATATATATTTGTACCTTTTTTTTTTTATTATCATATATTTTTTACCCAATATACACAAAATCAGGTTATTTTAAAAATGCCCAAGCGAGTATAAGTGGGGTCTTAATGGCTGTGGAAAATGTCCGTCTCAAATTTCACCCTGTCTCTCATCCACGATAAATTATATTGTTCCTCCTGCATCGGCAAAGTAAAATTTTTTGATGCAAATACATTTGTAAGCTTTCCATAATATGTGGGAGAGGCATTATCATGTCTCTCCAAACCCCGGGAAAATCGTCCTTATAAACCTTAATTTAAACATGATGTCTTTCCTCGATTCCCTTTTGTGAAAAATTCCACCAATCCTTTTCTTTCTGGGACGACCGTGTGTATATTAGCCTAATACATAATTTTTTTCCCCCTTTTACTTCGCATGTTTAATGACGCGCCCTTTTTCCTTGATATTAAACTGAAACCCTGCGATCGTATATATCAAAACCCCTAAGAGTCTGAAGGTGGTCCACACTAGGCATTACGATGCGCATTTTAAACTGGAATCTTTTCGTGTGGTGATGCGAGAAAGTAATGGGGAGGCAAATCTAGCGGGGGCATTTTTGCAACTATGCGCGATCATACCGTCTGGCTCTCTCTGGTACAAGTCAACCATGTTTTTATTTAGTAAACTCCCCCCCGCATCATGTGCTGCGGGAAGTAATGCGCGCATCGTAATGCCTAGTTTGGACACACATCCGGTCTGCATCACTTCCCGCATCACATAATCGTAATGCCTAGTGTGGACGCACCTTAAGACTCCTCTGAGACTCTATATCTTATAGTACATAAGAACATAAGAAAATAAGGAAGCTACATGAGGCTGCGAGGCCTACACGTGGTAGTTCCTGTCACCTAACACTACCTACATCCACCTTTCATCCCCATCCATGAACCTATCCAGCCCCTCTTTAAAGCTCCCTAATGACTCCGCACTAACTACCGTGAGTATAGTACGTGAGTAACTACCGTGAGTAGTACCACGGTGAGTACCGTGAGTACCACCGTGAGTAGCCGCAGTGACACAGATGTGTTGCGCACCACCAACACCTGATGTTACGAACACTCGCACAGTACATACGATATTACCATGGGGGTGTAGCTCAGCGGTAGAGCATTCAACTGCAGATCGAGAGGTCCCCGGTTCAAACCCGAACGCCCCCTGTTTTTTGTCTTCTAACAGATACGAAAAATGAATTATTACATACGATGATCTTACTTATAGAGAGTGTATGTTTTAGCATAATGGGAAGAGAAGCAATAATGAGGCCTAAAGCTATGCGCAATCAGTGTGTGTGTCCACACAACAGTGTGTGTGTGTGTGTGTGTGGTGGGTGGTGGGTGGGTGGATGGGTGGGTGGGTGGATGGGTGGGTGTCATTCACTTCACCACTGGTCTTGTCCACGCGAGCTGGCTCGCGATCGCCAGTTTCACCCTCTCAGTGCGAGCTTGGAGCTCATTATTAACCGATCTTAGGGTAATGCTGGGACCTCACACACCACACATCCCCCCCCTTGCTTAAGGGGGACAGTAACCGCCCGAATTTGTCAAGTTAAAAATCCCCGGGAGCACGAGGATTCGAACCGCCTACCCACAGAGTGCGAGACCAGAACACTATCAACCTGACCATCGCGCGGTATTGTGGTGGTGCGTGTGCGGTGCGTGTGCGTGTGCTGTGCGTGTGCGTGTGTGTGTGTGTGTGTGTGTGTGTGTGTGTGTGTTGCGTCATTCATTCACCCATGGTCTTGTTCACGCGAGCTGGACTCGCGATCGCCAGTTTCACCATCACTGAGCGAGCTTGGAGCTCGTTATTTCTGATGTTAGGCTAATGCTGGGACCTCACACACCACACATACACATTCCCTTGCTCAAGGTGAAAAGTAATATTATATACCCCCTAACTGTTATGTATACAACCGATCGGGCACAAGGATTGATGTCTACAAATCATTATAATATAATTGATATTGTTGACCCTGCTAAGAACATTTTTCATCCCTTGAAAAATCACACAATATATCTTGAAATATCAGCATAAGACTTGATTTTTTTTTTTTTTAATGAAAACAAATTCTTATTCTCTATTTGTGGCCCTCGATCTATAAGTTTAGAGCCAAAGTGGACCATGATGTCGAGAAGTTGGACCACCCGACCTAAACGATCCCTCACTGGCCACTAATTGAGCACTATAGCAGATGACAAATGACGAGGCACTACGTGATCGAATTTTATCAAGCTGTACAAAATAAACCCTCAAAATACTTAAGAAGCACATATTCCACTTTCCTATGACTTAAATTTTTTTTCAAGTTAGAGTAACAAGACACCTCCGAACTGAAATTGGTTCACCCCTCTTTTTATTTTTAATCTCTTATTGTCTCTTTTATAGGGACTGGCAGCTAACGGGCTTTTGTGTTACCCATTTTTTGTGTGTCCCTTGCCAGTTCCTTGTGATGTAACAAAAAAATTTAGTGTGTGTGTGTGTGTGTGTGGTGTGTGTGTGTGTTGTGTGTTGTGTGTGTGTGTGTGTGTGTGTGTGTTCATCTAGTTGTATTCCTCTAGTTGTATTTTACGCGGCCTGGCAACGCTCGTATTGCACCCGTCTCCATATCAACATTTATTTTGAATCATTCATCTTAGTCTTAGTGTTGGCCGAGCCACCACTCTCCGGAGGGGGTTCAAACCCCCGGCTAACACCGCGTTACGCCATGTCACTGCTGGTGGACAACGGGGCCTCGGGTTTTAAGAAGACGGCGCCCGTCTGTGCTTCGCTCCGCCCCGGGGATCGAACCGGGATTCTCGGTTTGTGAAGCCGAGCGTGCTATCCCTTACACAAAAACGGAGTTCCCCCTCCCCGTTGTGTGTGCGGGTGCTTGTGCGTGTGCGTTGCGTGTGCGTGTGTGTCATCAAATCGAAAGTATTGGATGAAAAAATCTGGAAAAAAAATATATATATTAAAAGATAAAGAAACGGGGGCGCCCGGTTTGAACCGGGACCTCTTCGTCTGCGTCGCTGCTCTACCACTGAGCTACACCCCCACGACAATACCGCATTTACTGTGCGAGTCTTGATAACATCAGGTGTTGTGGTGCGTAACACATGTGTGTCCCACTGCCGCACTCACTCGGTGGTACTAAGACACGCCCAGCCCTGACTAATTCTGGCCGGAGAACAATGTGGGGTAACCTATCTATGGGGAGAGGCACTGATGATTGCCAGTTATGTTTATAGCCTCGTTTACAAGAGGGCGCCTGCAAGGGCTGAGGGTTTGTGCCGGCGGTGTTGATGGGGTCACTCGGCTTGGCGTTTACTAAGAACATAGAAAGCTACAAGAGGCCGTGGGAGGCTGACGCGTGGTAGTTCCTGTTACCTAACAGACCTACATCCAACCTTTCTCCCATCCATGAACCTATCCAGCCCCGCTTTAAAGCGTCCCCAATGACGCCGCACACTCCTGTCTATGAGTCCATTCTCGTCATTCACCACCACTATTTGGTGACAGTTTTTCCCTTTTAGTTTTATTCTACGCTTTTCCCACTTGAATTCGTTACTTCGTTTACTTCTTGTTCTACCTGGTTAATAGCCGTAAGAACTTTTCTACCTCTCCTTTATTAAATCCATTTAGCTACTTAAAAACTTCTATCGAATCGCCCCTTACTTCTACGTCCTCTCGAGTGAGTGTAACTTAATAGCTTCAATCTCAACTCATAACTAAAGTTAAGCATCCCCTTGACTAATTTGGTCATCTTCTCTGCACTGATTCTAACACGCTATATACATCCTGTAATATGGAGACCAAACTGAACTGCATAGTCTATGTGAGTCTGACTAGAGCCAGGTAAAGCTTGTAGAAATAACTTCGGCACTTCTTTTTTAACACTTCGGTATGAATCCTAACACTCTATTAGCTCTAGTTCTAGCCTCAATACATTGTTTCTGGTCGGAGTCTGGGCTCACCTCACTCCAGATCTTTTCCACCTTCATGATTCTTTTTCAGTTATACATTGCGTATGGTGTATCTATTACCACGTTTTTTCTACCAACATTCATAACGCTCACTTATCAATATTGATTCCATCTGCATTTGACTACCCCACTCATTAAGATTATCTAACGTCTCCCTGCAATTGTTTACACTCAGACTGGATCCAGATAATCCTACCGAACCTTAGTATCATCATCAAACTTGCTGATATCACTGCTAATCCCACTATCCAAGTCGTTGTTTAAATTCAAAATATAATGCGGACCCAAAACAGACCGTGTGGAGCTCCATTTGTCACCCAAGACCCCATTTCATATTAGAACAGTAATTGTAACGCCTTTGTTGCCTATCACTTAGCCAGCTGTTTATCCAACGAAGACCTCCCATCTTCCCTTCCCATAAGACTTAACTTTATTTAAGAGTCGCTCGTGTGGTACTTTGTCGAATGCCTTACTAAAGTCCAGGTATATTATATCATAATTCTTATCATTATCTGCAGTCTCATAAACGTTCCTATAAAAACTCAATAAATTATTGAAACATGATGTTTCTCTATATTTGCTAGCGTTCAGCCATATACCAGGGGTTGTATCCTTCCTCTTCGTGAGCAATATTTACTATAAACTTAACAATATATCAGTAAGTTATGGAGATGTGCACTTGTTGGTAGACTGAAGAGTTCTGACTCTCCGTGAATGTGGGGTGTTTACGGGGAGACTGTGACGTCACTACCTTTATATACAGTACAACTTAGATCTTCATATTACCCTCTTAACTGGTAATTATTATATCATTTGTACCTTTTTTATTATTATCATATATTTTTTACCCAATATACTACAAAATCAGGCTTATTTACAACATGCCAAGCGAGTATAAAGCTGGAGTCTTAATGGCTCGTGGAAAATGTCCAGTCATCAATATTATCACCACTGTCTCCTCTATCCACAGATAAATATATATTGTTCCTCCTGCTATCGGCAAAAGTAAATTTATTGATGCAATATACATTTTGTAAGCTTCCATATAGTATGTGGCAGAGTGCATTATCATGTCTCTCCAGGACCGGAAACTCGTCCATTATACACATTAATTAAGCATGATGTCTTACCTCGATTCCCTTTCTGTGAAAACTTCCACCAGATCCTTGTCTTTCTGGTGCACGACCGTGTGTATATGTAGCCTAAGTAACATAATTTTTGCTCCCCTTGTTACTTCGCATGACTTCAATGACGCGCCTTATTCCTTGTATATTGAGAACTGAAGCCCTGGCGATCCCGTATATATCAAACCTCTAAGAGTCTGAAGGTGCGTCCACACTAGGCATTACGATGCGCATTATAATGCTGGAACTCATTTTCGTGTTGAGTGATGCGAGAAAGTACTGTTTGAGCAAATCTAGCGCGGGGCATTTCGCAACGTAATGCGCGCATCTATCCGTCTGGCTCTCTCTGGTACAAGTCAGCCAATGTTATGATTCAGTAACTCCCTCCGCACCCCTCATGTGCTGCGGGAAGTATGCGCGCATCGTAATGCCTATTTTTGACCACACATCCGGTCCTCATCACTTCCCGTATCACATAACATCGTAATGCCCTAGTGTGGACTCACCTTAAAGACTCCTCTGAGACTCTATTCTTATAGTACATAAGAACATAAGAAAAATAAGGAATCTACATGAGGCTGCGAGGCCTACAACGTGTAGTTCCTGTCACCTAACACTACCTACATCCACCTTTCATCCCATCCATGACCTACTCCAGCCCCTCTTCATCTCCCTAAATGCTCCGCACTAACTACCGGTGATTATAGTACGTATTAACTACCGTGAGTATACCACTGTGAGTACCGTGAGTACCGACCGTGAGTAGCCCAGTGACCCAGATGTGTTTGGCGCACCACCAACACCGGATGTTACGAACACTCGCACTAGTCACATACTATATTACCATGGGGGTGTAGCTCAGGCGTATAGCATTCAAGCTGCAGATCGAGGTCCCCGGTTCCAACCCGAACGCCCCTGTTTTTTGTCTTCTAAACAGTATACTATACAATGAATTATTACCTACTATGATCTTACCTTTAGAGAGTGTATGTTTTAGCATAATGGGAAGTAGAAGCATAATGCGGCCTAAAGCTATGCATCAGTGTGTTTGTCACACACACAGTGTGTGTTTGTGTGTGTGGGTGGGTGGTTGGTGGTGGATGGGTGGGTGGGTGGATGGGTGGGTGTCATTCACTTCACCACTGGTCTGTCCATCGCGATCTGGCTCGCGATCGCCATTTTCACCCTCTCAGGTGCGAGCTTGGAGCTCATTATTACCGATCTTAGGGTATGCTGGGACCTCACACACCACACGTCCCACCCCCTTGCTTAAGGGGGACAGTAACCGCCCAATTGCAAGTTAAAAATCCCCGGGAGCACGAGGATCGAACCGGCCTACCCACAGAGTGCGAGACCAAACACTATCACCTGCCCATTCGCGCTGGTTCCTTGTGTGTGTTCTGTGCGTGTGCGTGTGCGTGTGCATGCGTGTGCTGTGTGGTGTGTGTGGTGTTTGTGTTTTGTGTTGTGTTTGCGTCATTCATTCACCCATGGTCTTGTTCACGCGAGCTGTGACTCGCGATCGCCAGTTTCACCATCACTGAGCGAGCTGGAGCTCGTTTATTTCCCTGATTGTTAGGTCTATGCTGGACCTCCACCCACCCAACTAAAACACTCCCCTTGCTCAAGGTGAAAAGTAATATTATATCCCTACCCTACTGTTATGTATACAACCGATCGGCGCACAAGATTGATGTCTACAATCAATTATAATATAATTGATATTGTTGACCCTGCTAAGACATTTTTCATCCCTTGAAAAATCCACACAATATATCTTTAAACATCAGCATAAGACTTTAATTTTTTTTTTTTTAATGAAAACAAATCTGTATTCTCTATTTGTGGCCCTCGATCTATAAGTTTGAGCCAAAGTGACCATGATGTCGAGAAGTTGGACCACCCTGACCTAAACGATCCCAAACTGGCCACTAATTGAGCCACTATAGCAGATGACAAATGACTAGCACTCGTGATCAATTAAATAATATTAAAGAAATTAGAAGTGATATCAAAGGCTGTACATAAATAAACCTTCTTTTTTTTATATATAAACTGACAAAAAAGTTCATATAAATATAGAATCCTGAAAAAATAAACATTGATTCCTTGAAAGACCTAAGGCGAGGTAGACTGGTACGTTTCATTAAAACCTCATTATGTCAGAGACTCGGGCCAAGTCATTAGCACATAAACCCATCAATGTAGGAGGCACGGCCAAGGCCTCGAGGCGACTAATGGTCCGGCATTGACAGAGTTGGGCGACCATGTATGAACCTTCGCCAAGGAAGAAGAAAGATCCTAGTCGCCGCCTCAAAGATTTTAAAGTTGGTACGTGGCTGAATAAGATGTAAGCTAAAAAGAAAGTACCGCCCGACACTTCTTCCACGTTTTCGCACTTTTAATGATGAAAAGAAATTAATCACAGCAGGTGGGAAGTCTGTGGATAAGTATTTTTTTTTTGATAAAATGTAAGATCTCACACACATCCGCGCGCGCACTCACACACTCACAAACACACACAATAGCACCACGGTTCTCTGAATGAAAATTTTACTTAACGAAGCCAAAATTCGAATACTACTATCAATTTAGGTCGTTTTTAAAAACCTCTCGAAGAACGAAGTCTTACTTAGTATGCATTAGTATTACATGACAAGCATGCCCACTCATCCAACAACGAGATGGTAATCCATGCTATCGCTGGACTTGTAAGGCTCGTCATATAGGTGACATACGGCTCAGCTCAGTTCATGCAATTCCGGGGTGAGGGGTACGACCCTAAAAGAACAAAAAATGAGCTCGTGCATAAAGGAGAGCAGCACATCGGCAGTAGACTTACCTACGTACATCCAGTACACTTTAAAAAACTCATGATATAAGTCGAATAATTGTGACGAAAAACACTTGCAAGGCCGTACCAGATAACACTTATATTTGAATTGACGTTTGTGGGCAATAGGTTTCGTAATTCTGCACTGAACAGAGGATGCATCTGCAAAAACCCTGTGAACCTGTCCATCAATCATGTCGTTCTCATGATATCTAATATATTGTGGTGTTTTTCTGCAAATCTCAAGTTGGGCTCCATATGCATTACTCGCCATTTTAGTTTTCCTTAAATCTTTTTCCTTTAAACTTTCTTAACATACTTTCCGAAAACGTGTCATAGTTTTGTCGATAGTGTAACCTCACCCTAACTCATTTCTCAATGCTGAACTTTGTATGTCTGCAAACTTTGCAACCCATCAGTCAGGCTATGCAATCTGCAATGAACTGGATCAAGTAACGCATCGTGTTCGCTTAATGTCTTTCTTTACGTGATTGTGACGACATCTTGGGTCACCAGAGACAAACAAATGTATCGTCCTACAAAAGCTACGCAATAGGAAGTAATATATAAGTGTTTTAGTTAAATTTTGTGTTATGTCTGAAGCCTGGTCCAGGTTTGACCTAGAACCACATAAATCCTGCCGTTTCATGACTGTATTCACTACTTTTTCATTCATAGTGTTGAGTCTTTCAGAAGTTTTGTAGATATCTAAAATTATACTTTAATTTTATGGAGAAATAATCCAATGTTTTACAAGTATGTTCTTGTTATCAGGTATATACTAAAAGGCCCCCCCCCTGACACCACCATTCAAGAGCTGTCCTTAGTTTTAGACATTGATGAAATTACATGTGATAAATGCATCAATAATTGACATAACCTTTATCCCGGCACATTTCAAAAGCCATTATTGATACAGAACCGTTCATTATCAAAACCAGTAATGCAGTGTTATTAAATGTCGTGAAAGAGTACCAGTCAAGCGCATGTTACTCTCATCACCTTATAATTTCGTTGAGGTTTTACACGAACCTGTTCTCTCCAGGTTTCTGGGGGATCTAAACATTGCTCATGCCCCTCAAGGATCGCCCTTCCTAAAGGAAAAAATTAACTAAAAACTAAATCAGCACTTACAACTGTAGGTAAGCTCATAATACGGATGCCGACAACATAAGCCTTTGGTTGACACGTCTACACTAATACTTATTCACCAGATCCCTGAAACCCAAATGTTAGTAATCGAAGGTCCCATTTCATTGATCATACTCCCCATAATATAAGTCTTGTTCGTTCGCCATCGCATCGCATCGCACCAAAATTGGGCAAGCATTATATCAGTACAATAACAATATATTTTCCTTTCTTATTCAATATCCTATCTTATTTCATGGCTCCCACATGAGTTGAGGAATAAATTATGGTCCTAAATAGTCATAGGAAATATATTCTCTCTCTCTCTCTCTCTCGTCTCTCGCTCCATCCTCTCTCTCTCTCTCTCTCTCTCTCTCATCATCTCTCTCTCTCTCTCTCTCTCTCTCTCTCTTTCTCTCCGCCTCTCTCTCTCTCTCTCTCTGTCTCTCTCTCTCTTCCCGTCCCTCTTCTCTCTCTCTCCTCTCTCTCCAGGAAATTTTATACACGAAGGTTGGGAAATAGTCATTGAAAGAATGTGTAAGCTCAGAAATACATATACTTTTACATACGTTTTTTCCTGAGTCAACGGTGAGAGAGAGAGAGAAGAGAGAGAGAGGAGAGAGAGAGATGAGAGAGAGAGAGAGAGAGAGAGAGAGAGAGAGCGAGAGAGAGAGATAGAGAGAGAGAGAGAGAGAGAGAGAGAGAAGGGGACTGCAGCACAATATCCGCCACATAAGTACAGATTTTACCACGTCGCGAAAACACTACAGCCCGGTCTATCCAGGAATCTAGGTCGGTGTACAGAGAACGTACCACACGACAAAAGGGAACACTAGATAGCAAAGCGAGTATGTCTGGCGGGGGTGCTCTGTAGAGTTTCCTTCAAAGCTCTCCCTCATGTTCATCTTACGGAGAGAGTAATTTGACAAACAGGTGATGTTTTAAACATTTCATGAAGTACTCCGCTCGTAATTCCGCTTCATTTAAGTCTTTTCCTGGTCTCTCATGAGTAGGACCGTGGAATAATTAAGTGGAAATGAGAGGTGTTGAAAGATACGAAAATGACAACTCGTCTGTGGGTATCAGTAAATATATATCAATAAGTCTTCATACCCATATCTTCGCACCGTACCACACCACCGTCACCACCACCACACCCACCCGTGCCTGTTAACCTCCCCCCACACACTACGTATCGAAAGGCCTCAACTAATCGATAACTTAAAAGCTCTCGCACACTATAAACATGAAGTGTCCACAATCAGTCGCCCATAGACTCACAATGATATCATTTATATTATGTCAGACAAGGACACTTTCATTTTTTACACTACTTGGATAATTTTATAATCCGCACGTGAATACTGTAAGTTTTATGATTCAGCTAAGATCAAGTCCACGTATATTTTTGCATTATTGACGAATTCTACTATAATCTTCAAAGAGTTGACTTGCCATTAATTGTGTGGAATATCAATCGATGGTCATCGTGCGTGTTTTTTTCATATATGGCGTTATCAATCTTTTGATTATCTCATTTAGGTGATAAAGAATACGTTTATAAAATATGGTATCTACAGTCATTTCGGGAGGGGGGGAGTTGATATAGTACGAGGCACACTTTTTTAATAATCAGTGTGGAATGCCTTGACTGTAAAAAAAAAGAAACGCTGAATAGATGAGCAAATGAATATATACATAACAATTACGTGAAAATTTTATAATCACTTACCTTCGTAAATATGAATTTATAGGTGAACAAACATGAGTTAGACTTGACCTATCTAGATATGGAACGGAGTAAGTTATTTTTAGTACTACGCTTTCTCGATGCTAACAAGTTGACCATCCAAATCTCGCCGTGTCCGTAAGTCCCTTTAATAGTTTTGTTTACACCGTGGTGCTCTGCAATCATCAACTGAGTTATAGCATTAAAACGTTTTGATTACATGAATAGACGCTCTTCTCTCTCTCTCCTCTTCTCTCTCTTTTGTCTCTCTCTTTCTCTCTCATCTCTCTCTCTCTCTCTCTCCTCTCTCATTCTCCCCTCTCTCTCTCTCTCTCTCTCTCTCTCTAGAATGGACAAGTGCGTGTGGGCCCTTTCGTACCATATATTGATGTTTTGTAGTAGTAGTAACTATTAGACAACAATGTGAATGAAAACTCCAATCGTGTGCTCGGGGTAAGACCACCTACCGCCACTGTAGCCTGCCTCACCAGCCCCATGTTTGTCCTCACCCCAGCCCCACGCCTGCCTCACCCCATCCCCACGCTGCTCACCACAGCCCCACGCCTGCCTCACCACCCCAGCCCCACGCCTCCTCACCCCAGCCCACGCCCTGCACTCACCCAGCCCCAACGCCTGCCTCACGCCAGCCCCACTCTGCTCACCCCAGCCCCACGCCTGCCTCACCCTCACCCCACGCCTGTCTCAAACCCAGCCCCACGCGGTCCTACACAACCACACACACACACACACACACATACACATACCATACACACGACACACACACACACACACCACGTTAAAAGTCATGAGCCTCCGGAATTAGTTGAAATGGGCGCAAGAACGCTACCGGCAGAGTTCATTCCTGTAATTTAATCTCTAAAATTGTTTTTTAGCAAAACCCCCCTTCAAATTATTCGATCGCATGTGACTCAAGCCCGCTTTACCACATACGTTGTATTTGCGATTTTTTTAGCCCTACTCTCATCAAAGTGAATTTAACAGTTTTTCGGCACCCAAAACAGAACCATGACATACACACAGACAGACACAGCGGCTCTCCTATAGTCTTTAGACAAGTGTTGTGGGCCCTTTCGGACCCATGTTATTGAATTTTGTAGTAGTAGTATATATTAAACATGTGATTGCAAACTCCAATCATGTTTTTGCCGGTCGTTGGTCACTGGTCAAGTGCCTCGGGGTAGACCACGTTCTCGTGTTATTTCCACCCGTTGGTGTTCCGTGTGAGTGCCAACACAACCTCCACCACACAACGTAACTTCAATAGCCTGGGGAACAATTTGAAGAAACAAAAATTGTTGAGTTAGATTTTTGGAGCTTATTTAGACTAAATTTGGCATGCTGAATTTTCCAATCTTTACTCAGTTTTTTTCTAGCACGTCAAGTTTTTTTTCTCCACGAGCTTACCATCCAATAAGCAAAATTCCACTTGTGAGCTGTAGTACAACTTGCCAGCTGATTTACGATTTGACTCATCGGAGAGCTATTGTGGCAACTTGTTGTGCAGATTACAATTGAGACAGTGCGGTGAGAGGTGTGTGCAGCTCCCATTAGTCAGTACTATCATATCTTGCAAACAGAAAGCTAGGATATTAATGAATTAGGAGGATTTGTTTATGGCTTTTTTTTTTTTTTATTTCTCTTAAACCTTTACCAACATACCATTATTTCTATTTCGTTTTATGCTGGTTTTTTTTGTTTTTCAAAGCTTTTAACTATTCCGCTTAGTGTTTTATTTACATAGGTATATAGTTTCTGTTTGTTTCAGATCATGTCCTGCTCCTGCTACGTCTCGTCGTAAATGCCTAAACAACCCTGACTCCTTCTAGCTATTGATGTGGTAATTTACCCATTCCAAGTCAGAGGCAAAGAAGCATCAGCGTATTTGTCAAACAAAGCATATTTTCGCATATTCTTTACAAGTGAAACTCGGTGATCAAGACAGCTATGGGCCCCTCACAAAGTGTGCAAGCAGTGTGTCGAGAGATTACGGATGTGGACCAAAGGAACACGTGAAAAGTTGGCATTTTGGTATCCCAATGGTTTTTTTTGGCGAAGCAAAGATAATTCCACAGCCTTTTTAACTTTTGTTTAGTGCAAACATCAGGATTTAACAATAAAAATAGAATCAAATAGAATATCCTATCCTACCGTCAATATAAACCAATGCTGCCTCATTAGCTGAAATTCCGTGCCAGTTTTCGAACAACTACCTTCCTCTAGAAGATTGAGTGATTTTGAAACGCATTGACAGCAAATGATGCAGATTTTGACATTCACGAGGATTCTTTTTCGTAGGGGATTTGCTCGCACGAGTGTTGAATTATTTAAGCACGTGATTTGGTCCTATCCAAAAATGCTTCAGAATACTAGCATCAAGACTGAACGGAAAAACATACTTGAACAAAGAGGACCGTATCATACTTTCGAACCAGAGAAAGTAATTTCTGGGGGCAGTACTTTCGAAGTGCCAGCGGTTTTGGGTTTTGCCATAAACATTCCTGGTTTTTACTGAAGGAATTAGGGCTTTCAATCTACAATCCAAATGAATGGCGATTGTTTATTGATAGCTCAAAGCGGAGCTTGAAGTGTGTCCTCTACACATGGCATTTGGTTTTGGGCGCAGTCCCTATTGGGCATTCGTCTGTCTTCGTGAAGAATATTTGAGATAAACGAGAGTCATTGAGTTTTATTGCAATATGACAACACAATTGGATCATCTGTGTTGGACCTAATGTGTGTCTTCCTCCTTCTTGGTCAACAACGTGGATACACAAAAGTATCCTGCTTTTCTCTGTATGTGGGATAGCAGTAGCTCGCGAAAGCATGGGTTCAGACGAATTGGCTCCGAGATCTGATCTTAAACCTGAGATCCTAACATTGTACATGAGCCACTTGTTGACCGGAAGAAAATAATATTCCCACCTCTGCACATAACTAGGTCCTCATGCAACAATTTGTAAAAGCATTGTCACCTGATGGCGACTGTTGAAGTACCTCATGCTTGGCATTTCCTGGACTGTCAATTAGAAAAAATCAAGGCCGGTGTTTGATGGTCCCCACAATTCGACAGCTCATCAAAGATGAACATTTCAACGGTACTATTGTCAGCCCTTGAAAGATGCTTTGGCTATCATTCAAAGACGTCTCAAGACCTTTCTTTGGAATCCACGTGCAAGTAATTACACCGAAATTGTTACAGAAACTATTGGAGAGCTACAAAGCGCTTGGTTCAACATGAGTATTAAAGTGACATTTTTTGCATAGCCATCTTGCACTTCCGAAATCTTGGTGCTGCTAGCGCGAGCAAGGGTAGCAACGATTTCACCAAGATTGAAGGTTATGGAAGAACGTTACCAGGGTAGAATGGGTGTGCATATGATGGCTGACTATTGTTGAGGCAGGGAAAATCAAACGCGATAGTCCTCAAGTTGAACACCTCCAGACAAAGCTAACAAAAAACGTAAATGTTTGACCTTAACCTGCCTACAATTATAGGTCCTTCTCCTTTCTAAAAAACATGATATGTGAAATAAAACATTCTATTCATGCCTAATTCTTTCATTTTTCATTGTAGGTTACATTTGCCAACTTTTTATAAAATAGCACTGTTACTGTTATGGACGTATATTTTCATATTTTTTAAGAAAACGAAAATCCTACAGTGTTCAAACAAAAACCGTGACGGTGATAGAGAAAAATGAGATCAGTTTTTAGATTCAGAGATCACCCCAAAATTCTTAATAACAGTGTCAGACCTAACTCATCAAAAATTTGTTTCCCCAGTGGTATTCTACTGAGTTTATGGAATGGAGCAAAGACGTTACGCAGAGTTTTATCCCCTGTAATCTAATTACTCCTACAGTGTTTTTTAGCCCAAAACCCCCCCTTCAAATATTCAATCAACATGGGCCCAGGTTCCGCTTACTACCTAACGATTTAATTGCGAATGTTTTGGCCTACTCTCATCAAATTGAATTTCAGTTTCGTCTACCCAAAACAGACAGCAGACAGACAAAAGACCAGACACACGACTACTCCTATAGTATATTAGATGATTCTTGTCACTTTACAACTTTACATTATCACATCGCGTGCTTCCTGCAGCAACGTGAAGAAATACTTAAATATTCAACACATTTTTTGACTTTCTTTTCCTAGGAAACTTTTACGAATTTCCTTATAGCGTGTGAGGTATAATCGATTGAGCCAAAAATGGTACTTGGACAAAATTTGGATACTTTGTTGAGCAATGATTCTAAGAACGACATTGTAGCATTAAAAAACATTTGGAAGCATGTTATCGTATATAATATGGTCTTCAACCATAGAGGACATAGAGTATAGTCCTCTATGCTTCAACTAATTCCATAAACATACTGTTGTATTTCCCACACTGCAACGCTCGGATAAAGTAGAAATAATGGCCACAACTCTGCTTCCGACATAGGTGTGCATGTGTGTGTGTGTGTGTGTGTGTCTGTGTCTGTGTCTGTGTGTAGTTGTGTGTGTGTGTGTGTGTGTGTGTGTGTGTGTGCGAATTTGTGTAAACGTGTTGTCCTCGCACAGCTGCCCTCGCACAGCTCGTACAGCTGTTCCACCTCGACGCCGGGTCGCCTCACAGTTGCTGCCTGCATGGCATTCTCCCTTAGCACACTGAAGCACCACATCATGTCTCGTTCCTCCACCTATGAGTGACTCCCAAGCATGAAGGATAGCCACAGACAGGACTAACAATTAATATTCACCGAAGGTAAGTACACAAGTGCACCTCTGGGGAAAAAAAAACCTCCCTGAATATACCCTCAGAGCAACCGTTACTTGTGTGACGAGCTTTGCAGAACCTTCAATCTAACGAGTGACGATCCAGACTTTTGTGACGCGTGAAAAGTGGATTAGCTCTGACCGTATCTTGCGTCACGCCATTGTCATCAACTTCTTTCTCTGTAAATCACCAAAAACCCAAAAAACAATGGGCCCCAGACATAACTACGTCACGGTTTGTTTACATCGGTGCATTGTGGGGATAAGGCGGGTTCGCCGCGGGTGGACCTACGAAGGGAAAACTACGGCGATGGAAGAATTTCGAGCTATTTTGCGCGAAATTGATATTCCAGATGCTATATTACTGTGCTCTGTTCTCGCTGACAACACTATAGAGAAGACCTGAGGTAATGGCTGATGTGCAGAGGCTTCTAAACCAAGAAAACAGAGTCATAACAGAGCCTCGTCAAAAGGTAAGCAACTGGTAGGTACGTAATGTGTCCCTACCACTTGCTTACTTCTTAATGAGACTGCTGTGACTGTGTTCCTGGTTTAGAAGCCTTTGCACATCAACCATCACCTCAGGTTTTCTCTATGTTGTCAGCGAGCACGGAAATATAGCACCTGGAATATCAATTTCGCCCAAAACAACTCGAATTTTTTCATCGTCGTAATCTTCTCTTTGTAGGCTGTACATATTCATGGTTATGATAGTATTAAAATACCTTATTAATTGAGTTCCTTTTATGTCTAATTCCTCATTTTTTATAGAGCAGTGCTACC
>JACEEZ010005701.1:0-11216 GCA_016584305.1 Chionoecetes opilio | reverse complement strand
AAAAAGAAAAAATATGAGTCACTTTATTCTTGTTGCCTCGTATTATGTAGTATCATTAGTGTCTGTCTGTTTCTCAACACACACCACACACACACACACACACACACACACACACACACACACACACACACACACACACACACACACACACCACACACCACACACACACACACACACACACACACACACACACACACACACACACACACACACACACACACACACGCATCACCGAGAGAAAGTTTTAGTGGTTACCTGGGGTGGAATTTTTGAGCATACCTGTGTAATTGGATGTCGTTCATTAGCGAGGGTAATTAAGGTCGGCTGCTGTGGGCTTCAGGAGGGTCACAGATGCAGGGCTGATAAGGTGGAGTCTGCCTCGGGTGTTAGTAAGGGTCCGCCGCGCCTCCAGGACCCCTAACT
Organism: Chionoecetes opilio; assembly: GCA_016584305.1. Classification (NCBI taxonomy): domain Eukaryota; kingdom Metazoa; phylum Arthropoda; class Malacostraca; order Decapoda; family Majidae; genus Chionoecetes; species Chionoecetes opilio. Next base: position 10,793 of record JACEEZ010005701.1, on the reverse strand, counting down.
CACTTGTAACGAGGCCCTCAGGTAACACTTTTTAGGCCCCTCACTTCCTCCTTCCTTCCATGTGCTTGCCTGTAGATTTTTTTAAAAGACTGCTTACCTATAGATGTTGTGACTTGTCTTGTTTTACTTGTTTTACTTTGATTTGAGTTGTTTTATCAGTTTCAGGTTTATTTTGTAGCTAAATGTGTAGATTTCGTATTCGTGGTGGGTTTTTTTTGTTCTATATGTTTTGACTCGCTAGTTTTATTAATGTTCCAGGTTGATTTCGTAGCTGAATGTCGTGTAAATTTCGTTTTTCCAGGTTGATTTTGTTGCTGAATGTCTTGTAAATTTCGTGTTCCAGGTTGATTTTGTTGCTGAATGTCGTGTAAATTTCGTGTTCCAGGTTGATTTTGTTGCTGAATGTCGTGTAAATTTCGTGTTCCAGGTTGATTTTGTTGCTGAATGTCGTGTAAATTTCGTGTTCCAGGTGAAGGCTGTGGTGGGGAAGGAGGGGTTGGTGTGGGTCGTGGTGGGGAAGGAGGGGATGGTGTGGGTCGTGGTGGGGAAGGAGGGGGTGGTGTGGGTCGTGGTTTGAGGTGGTTCGTTTGTCATCCTCATGGCGCGTCTGTCCTAAATTTAGTTACCGGAAGCTTTGGCGACAGATAATTATATAATCAGTGATATTTCCCGTGTGTGTGTGTGTGTGTCTGTCTGTCTGTGTCTGTGTGTGTGTGTGTGTGTGTGTGTGTGTGTGTGTAAATCACCCTCGGTCTGATCTTGCATTGGACGCATGAAAATATTTAATTTCTTGTTTAATTTTCATTCATTCATTTCCACACAAAAAAAGGTCGATTAGCAAGTAAAATATTACTTTTTATCGTCTTCTTCCAATCACTCATATCCACAAAAGTAATTTGATTACGTTTGATTTAGTTTATTTAATTTTTATTAGTTTATTTATTAGTTTTTTAGTTAGTTTAGTTTATTTATAGATTTTAGTATTTTTTTTATTTGCTTTGATTCTTGAGCTCAAACATTACTTTTTATGGTATTTTTTCATTCACTCATTCATTTCTGCAGTGACAAACCCGATTACTGGATAAAGATGTTACCATTTTTTTTTTCATTCATTCATTGCCACAAAAGTAAAGATCATTCATTACGTAAGTTAAAACACGTGGCTGATTATCCATTACCTTACCTAACCCTTACCTGTTATCCATTACCTAACCTTTACCTGTTATCCATTACCTAACCTTACTTGTTATCCATTACCTAACCCTTATCTGTTATCCATTACCTAACCTTTACTTGTTATCTTCCCCAGGTGAGTGATAGACGACGCACCTTGACTTCCGGTGTGACGGATTAAATGGCAGGTACAGGTGAGGAAGAGAAGAGAGAGAGAGAGAGAGAGAGAGAGAGAGAGAGAGAGAGAGGGGAGAGAAAAAGAATAGAAATAGAAACCGTTTGACTCACAAGGTTGGAAAAAAAAAAACAACCCCACCCACACACAAACAACAAAAAAACAACAAAAAAAACAACCAAAAGAACCAAACATCATTAGAAGAAGGGAGGACGAGAAGAAAAGGAAAGAGAGAGAGAGAGAGAGAGAGAGAGAGAGAGAGAGAGAGAGAGAGAGAGAGAGGAAAAAAATGGTCGGTTTGTACAAGACTGAAATATTGATTGTGTAAAGTTGTAAAGCGAAACTCCAACCACCACCACCAACATGCACCACCACCACCAAGCCAACAGTAGTAGTAACCTTTACCTCCTAACCAGCAACCAGGCAGTAAAAGAACCGCCCCTTTACTGTTTCCCTTTGACCGAGTATCGAAGGCTTTCACGCTCGTCTGAAAAGGGAGGGAGGGAGGGAGGGAGGGAGAGAACAACTGTCGGAGGGAAGGAGAGAATGAGGGAGGGAGGGAGAGAATGAGGGAGGGATACCTATGACATATATCCATGATTGATAGACAGGAAGTGGTGGTGGTGGTGGTACTATGCTATTGTATGGACTACTATAACTACTACTACTACGACTACTACTGTTACTACTACTACTGTTACTACTACTACTACTACTAATACTACTATACATAACTACTACTTATACTATACTACTCTACATACTATTACTACTGTCTACTCACTACTTACGACTGCTACGACTACTACTCGACTTACTACGACTACTACTGACTACTACTACTACTACTACTACTACTACTACTACTACTACTACTACTACTACTACTACTACTACTACTACTACTACTACTACTACTACTACTACTGTTACTATTACTACTGCTACTACTATTACTGACTGCTACTACTACTTACATACTACCTCTACTACTTACGACTACTACTACGTACTTCTTACGACACTACTACTACGACTATACGTACCTACTACTGGACTCTACTACTACACTACTACTACTACTACTACTACTACTACTACGACTACTACTACGACTACTACACTACTACTACCACTACTACTACTACTACTGACTACTCACTACTACACTACTACTCTACTACTACTACTACTACTACTACTACTACTACTACTACTACTACTACTACTACTACTACTACTACTACTACTACTATACTACTACTATAATGTTATTGTAACTAGCTCACATAGGGGAACCAGAAGCGTGGAGAGAAATGATAGGAGTGAGAGAAGATACCGTCACATTTCCTGCTCTATTTATATGCATACGCCCCACGTGGGTCTCTCTCTCTCTCTCTCTCCTCTCTCTCTCGCTTTCATTTACACCACGTGGCCACTTTTCTCGTGTCTTTTACCCACCACGCGGTCTCTCTCTCTCTCTCTCTCTCTCTCTCTCTCTCTCTCTCTCTCTCTCTCTCTCTCTCTCTCAGGTTCTCGTTTTCACCCAGTCTTTCAGTCCACGTGCTTCGGTCTTGCCTCCACGTGGTGTCAGTAAGGCTTATGTTATGTCTGTTAAGTCTTATAAAAGGGAGGGAGCGAGGCATGGAGGAAACTAAAAGGAGGGAGCGAGGGGCTTGGAGGGTACAAGGGGAGAGCTCTTATTGCTGGACGCTACTGGTGTTCAGGGTTCGATGCCCGCAGGTGGGGGAAGGTAGTGTCATTTACGTGTTATTGATGGGGAAATGTTAGTGGCAAGGAGGTTGTATAGGAAGTTGTTATAATCCTGAAGGTTGTTAAGTAGGAGGTTGTTATAGAATTAGTGAGGAGAACGGCGTGTGGGTAGAAAAAATGTGCTCGCTGGGGTGTTTTTGTGTTCTTTATATTTTATTTAACCCCTTGAGGCCCAGAACGTAATTTTCATTGTAATTTGGCTACCGTTAGATTATTTTTAGGGATTATAAGCAATGTTTTTATAGATATGACCTGTTTAGTATCCTTTTCGACTAGCAAATTTGGTATATTCAGTTTCTTTTCGAAATTTTATGGCTCGACAGCATACATTTTTTTATAGCAAAGGAAAGATCTGGGCGTGAAGGGTTTGGGCTAAACAGTTATTAATCACACATGTGGCTTAAAAGTAGATAAGTTAAAGCAGTAAATATTCAGGATTCAGTCATCTCCGATCTTAATAATTGTTCGTCCAGTGTTTTGTCTATACTTTGGTTGTATTGTATTAGGTTTATAGGAGTCAATATGGGAGGACGTTCAAATTTAAGGTAAAAAGGAAGCGATTCGTAAGTTTTATATTATGAGTGGAAAAAAGTTGAAGTGATGAATAGACACTAAAAAAAGGTAGGAATGATTTGATGTAAGAAAATCAGTCGGAAAAAAAAGACCTTAGTGAATTTTAATGTATTTTTTAATGGAAACTAGAATTATTGGGAAAATTTATAAAATAGAAATAGGTTTAACCCCTTCACACCCAGATCGTTCCTTTACTATACAAAATTGTCTGTTTTCTAGCCATAAAATTATAAAAACTAACTAAATAAACCAAATTACTTAGTGGACAAGGATACTAAACAGGTCATAGCTATTAAACATGCTTTATTCTTCTTGTAATAAAAAATAATGAATTTTTAAAAAAAAAAAATTAAAACCCTTTTCAAAGGGAACGGGGGAACTTTGGGAATTTTTTTTAAGGGAGATCCGTACTTTTTCCTGTTTTTAATTTGCAACCCCACTGGTCTTCTCTCTTCCCCTTCCCGTTAAATTTCCCCCAACTTGTTTTTTTCCCACGCGTTTTCTTCTCTTTTTATTTCTATCTTTTGTTTCTTTTTTTTCCTTTTTTTCTTTCCTCTTGATTAATTCTGGTTTTAAGTTTCTTACGGCCCTTGTCTCTAGTTTCAAAACCCTTTATTTTTTTTTGCTGACCCATAAAAAGGAAAAGGCAACCTTTTGGAGAAAAAAGGAAGGCCCCAAATTTTTTTACAAAGGGAAACTCGCTAACGAAAAACTGGTTATTTTTCAAATTTTTTCCCCCATTAAAAATTTGCATAAACGTGTTTTATTTGTATGCCCGGATTTGTTTAAAGTGTTAAAAAGGGGGAAAAATTTAGTAAGGTTGGTTAGGGGAATTTTAATAAAGGTTTTGCGGGCTGTTTTAGAAAAAAATTTTTTCGCCAAAAAGGTTTTTTTTGGGGAATTTTTTTTTTTTGGCCCCCATTAAAAACTTTTTTCCAAAAAAAAAGATTTGTACCAAGAAAAAAACAGTTTTTTGAAAGACCGAATCCTCCTTTTCCCCCAAAAATAATATTCCTTTCCTTTTTCCCCGATTTTGTGGAAGACTTTTTTGCAAAGAAAGTCCTGGGCGGAGGGTTTTGGGTTATAACGTTTTTTTAAAATAAAAATCAAAAATTTAATAATTGGGCAGTTTTCCCCGGATTTTTTGGGGAAAAATTGTCCTCCGGGTTTCATACGGTTGGAAAATGTTGGTTTTTTAAGTTTATGGGAGTGTTCAAAAATTTTAGGGTAAAAAGGACATTCGTAAGTTTAAAATGATTAAAAATTAAGGGAAAAAGACAAAAAAAGGTAAAATGTTTTTAATTTAAAAAATAGCCCCAAAAAAAAAACAAAATAAAAAATTTTTCAGTTTTTTTAAAATTTAATTGTGTAAATTTTTTGGAAAAATAAAAGAGATATTTTTTAATTGGGGGCTTCTAAACAAAAAATCCCGGTCCCTTTAAAATAAAAATAACAATTTAACCAATTTTTTATTTGACAGGTTTTTAAACCTTTTTCTTTTTAAAAAATCTAATAAACCCCATTTCTTATTTTTTCACAAAAACCTTAAATTATAAATTACTTTGGAAAAAAACCGTTCTTCCTCGGGTTTTTTTTACCACCCCGGGGGAGTTAAAAAAAATTTGAGGAAACAAATGACAATTTTAGGAGTATTGTAGATAAAAACCAAAACACAATTTAAATAAATGTAAACTGATTAATAAATGCAACTAACCCCCCTTACGCCAGATCTTTCCTTTGCTTAAAAAAAATTATTTGTCGACCCATAAATTAAAAAAGTGCTGAATATACCAAATTTTGTCGACAAGGTACAAAACGGTCATAGGTATAAAACATTGCTTATATTCAAAAAAATTGTCTAATGGTCCCAAAATTTTAAAAAACAAAATTACGTTCTGGTCTAAAGGGGGTTAATGTTTAAATAGTAGAGTTAAAGAAAAGCCGTAAAACATAAGTAATTGATTATTAAGTACTGATAAAGCAATCCTCTATTTTCCCTCTATCCACTTGATCCCCCCCCTTCCTCCTCCTCCCCCCCCCCCCCCCCTTTCCCCCCCCCTCCTCCTCCTCCTCCTCCCCTCCTCCTCCTCCTCCTCCTCCCCTCCTCCTCCTCCTCCTCACACATGAACTTCGACCTTTAAACGATGACCTTTCGTACGCGGGTTTTTTTGGCGTAATCGTTTGTTTTTGTCCGTTCGGGGATTCATACGATAATTCCTCTCCTCTCTCTCTTCCTCTTCTCTCTCTCTCTCTCTCTTCCCCTCCTCTCTCTCTCCCCTCTCCTCTCCTTCCTTCTCTCTCTCTCTCTCTCTCTCTTTTATCTCCCCCCTACCACCCTCAAATTTTTGTGGCAAGTAAAATAAATTATTAACTTAAGACAAAAATCCGAAAATTGTCCTTAAAAAATGACTAACTGACTGACTGACTTACTGGGCGTGGGTGGTTTTTAGTGTTGGGCTTTGAGTCGATGGGTGAGGGATGGGCGGCTTAGGGAACAAATGGGCGGATTGTGGTAGGGTCTTAGTGGGTGGCAAGGGGGATGGTTGGGCGGGGGGATGTTGGAAGAAAATAGAAGGTGGGGTGGGATGGGGAGGGGGTGGCCCGTACTTGGTTGAAAGGGGAGGAAGGAAAGGGGAAGGAAAAAAGGTGGGTTTGAAAAAAGGAAAAAGGGGAAAGGAAAAGGGGGAGGGGGGAAAAGGAAGGGGAAGGGAAGGGGGAAAGAAAAAGGGGGAAGGGGGAAGGAAGGGAGGGTTTTAAAAAAGGAAGGGGGAAGGAGAAAAAAATTGGGGGAAAAAAAGGGTTTTAAAAAAAAGGGAAAAGGGGAAAAAAAAACCTTTTAAAAGGAAGAAAAAAAACAAGGGAAAATAAAAGAAAAAAGAAGGAAGAAAACCAAAAGGAAAAATAAAAAAAACAGTTAATCAAAAAAGAAGAGAAAAAGAAAAGGGGGGGGAAGGAAAAGGAGACGGTGTAAATAAAGGAAGAAGGGGAAAGGGAAAAGGGAACAGTTTAAGAAAGGATAAAGGGAGGAAGAAGGTGTAAAAAAGGGGAAAAGAAGGGGAAGGGGGGGAAGATGAAGGCCCCGTTTAAGGGAAGGTATAAAGGTAAGGAAAAGTGTAAAAAAAAGGAAAAAGGGGAAGATAGGAAACTTTTTTAAGGGGAAAGGAATGGAAGGAAGGAAGACAGGTGTAAAAAAAAGGAAAGAAGGAAAAAAGGAAAGGGAAGATGGGGAACAGGTTTGGGGAAAGAAGGAAGGAAGGGGAAAATAAGGAAAAAAATAAGGTTTTTTAAATTAAAAGGAAAAAGGGAATGGAAAAGGGGAAGGAATAAAAAGGGGGAACAGGTTTAAGAAAGGAATGGAAGGAAGGAACATAGGAACATAGGTGTAAATAAAGGAAGAAGGGAAGGAAGGGAAGATGAAGGGAACAGTTTTAAGAGAGGTATGGAAGCTGAGAGACCCAATGGAAAATATGTTGTTGATTCTTATCTGAACAAGACATGAACGAGACGTATATTCTTTGTTGCCCTTTGCGTGGTGGTCGAAAGGGTAAAGAAGAGGAGGAGGAGGAGGAGGAGAAGGTGAGAGGATGATGGAAGAGGAGGAGGAAGAAGGTGAGAGGGGATGATGGAAGAGGAGGAGGAAGGGAGGAAGAAGAAGGTAGGGGGATGTGGAAAGGGGGGAAAAGGGGAAAGAGAGGGAGGGGATGTGGAAGAAAAGGAGGAAAAGGGAGAAAAGTAAAGGGGGGAGATGGAAAAAAGGAGGAAGGGAGAAGAAGGTGAGGGGGATATGGAAAGGGGGAGGAAGAAGGGGAAGAAAAGGTAAGGGGATAGGGAAGGGGGAAAAAGGGAAAAAGAAGGAGGGGAAGGAAGAAAGAGGAGGAAAAAGGGGAAAAGGGGGGGTGAGGGGGGATATGGAAGAGGGGGGGGAAAAGGGGAAGAAGAAGAAGGTGAGAGGGGATGATGGAAGAAGAGGAGGAAGAAGGGAAGAAAAGGTAAAGGGGATGGGGGGAAAAGGGGAGGAGAAGGGGAAAAAGAAAAGGTGGAGGGGATGAGGAAAGAAAAAGGAGGAAAAGGAAAAGAAGAAGGTGGAGGGGATGATAAGAAAGAGGAAGAAGGGAAAAAAAGGGGGTAAAAGGGAAAGAGGGGGTAAAAGGGAAAAAAAAGGGGAAGAAGGTGAGAGGGGTGAGGGAAAGGGGAGAAGGGAAAGAAGAAAAGGTGAGAGGGATGTGGAAGAGGAAGAAGGGGAAAAAGAAGAAGGGGAAAAGGGGGGGGATGATAAGAGGGGAGAAGGGATTTAGAGATGGAAAGAGGTGAGGAAGCAAAGGAGGATAAAAAATTTGGTAAGTTTGGGGGGAAAAAAATTAGCAAGAAGGAAGAAAGAAAAATTGGATTGGAAGAAGAAGGAATGGTAGAAGAAAGTTTTATATATGAAGGATAAATGGAAAATGAGTCAGATTCTAGTAGTATGAAAGGAATGAATAGTAAAGGAATGCGGTTAGAATGAGAAATACAATAAATACATGAATTAATATAGTTTAATACAAGTACATTCTTTTTTTCTTTTTTGTCTCCTTCAAGAAAAAAAATGTGTGTATAGGGGTGGAGAGAGAGAGAGAGAGAGAGAGAGAGAGAGAGAGAGAGAGAGAGAGAGAGGGAACACCATACAAACTCTTGCATTAGGTAGTAGGACATTTGTTACATAACCCGATTTGGGTTTTTTATCAGATTAATTAAATTTATCGACCTATTCCCATACCCCCCCCCCCCCTTTTCCTCCTCTCCCCTCTCTCTCTCCTCTCCCCCCCCTTTTTTTTTTTTTTTTTATCTCTCCCCCCTCTCTCCTCTCTCGTCATGCTCTTCCATCTCCTTCCCTCCCTTAATCTTCATATTCCTTCCATTCTTGTCCCCTCTCCCTTCCTTCCCTCTCTCCCTCTCCCCTTCCCTACCTTCCTTCTCCTTACCTCCCTCTCCCTCCCTCCCTCTCTTCGTCAACATGCTCGGGTGGTCAAAAAGGTTGTGACGTGATTTACCTGTCGTCTGGAGCAGGTATCGTCACCTTTATCTGCTTACCTGTGATGGTGGTGGTGGTGGTGGTGGCGGGGCGGGGTGTGGTGCGGTGGTGGTCTGCATCTGTTTGTTAAGATCTATTTGTTTTGTTTGTTTGTGTATTTGTTCTGTTTATATTTTTTCCTGTGTCATGTCTGTTTTATTACTTTTTGTTTGTTTTTATATGTGATCCATTGAGGTTTTACTCTTTTTTTTTACTCTGTGTGTGTGTGTGTGTGTGGTGTGTGGTTGTGTTTTGTTTTGTTGTTGTTGTGTGTTGTGGTGTTTTGGGGGTTTTGGGGGTTGGGGTTGTCCTGCGTCTTTTTTTTAGTATTATATTTATCTGTTCTTGTTGTCATCATCATCACCATCATCTTTCCTCCTCCTCCTCCTCCTCCTCCTCCTCCTCCTCCTCCTCCATCCACCCCTTGCAATCCAGAACAAACATCCTCGTCCCATTTTCTTCCAGCCGGGAGGTTAAGCCTAAACTAACCCATTTTAGCCTTACATCAACAACCCAAGCCACTCCTTTAGGGCTTGAGCAAACGCCTATAGTGTTTAAAGAACCAACGCTGCGAAGGGTGACCGCTGGACCATGGCGAGAGAGAGAGAGAGAGAGAGAGAGAGAGAGAGAGAGAGAGAGAGAGAGGAGAGAGGGGAAAAAAGAAACCCGTTTTGTAAATCTTATGACTGTAAAAAGGGAAATTTAAAGGCACATTAATCATTAGAGAGAGAGAGAGAGGGAGAGTGAGTGAGTGAGTGAGTGAGAATGAGAGAGAAAAAAAACGTAGACGAATGTTTTGAAAATAAATATAAAGCAGAATGACGAAGGTGAGAGCAAGGAAAATAGAACAAGAGAAACAAAGACAATTGATAAAACGGAATATATGTAGACTAGAAATGAAAGAGAAGATAATAAATGATGAATAGGATGGCAGGAAGATTGTGCATTGTGAAGGAGAGGAGAGGAGAGGAGAGGAGAAGAGAAGGAAGGACAGGGAGAGAAAAAGAGAAAAGAGGAAGAGGGAGGAGGAAAGGGAGGGAGAAAAGAGAAGGAGGAGGAGGAGAAGGAAGAAAAGATAGGGAGAGGGAAAAAAAGGAGAGGGAGGAGGAATGGGAGGGAGAAAAGAGAAGGAGGAGAGGAGAAGGAAGGACAGGGAGAGGAAAAGAGGAAGAGGGAGGGATATGTTATCTAAAAGCCTTGAGGGAGGGAGAAGAGAGGAGGAGGAGGAGGAGATTGTTGTTGTGGTGGTGGTGGTGGTGGTACGTAAGAGGAAGGGAGGGGAAGAGGAGGGAGTGTTACCTTATTTGGCAGAGGCAGGTGCGCGCAGATACCTGGGTTGCTGGAACGCTAGAGAGAGAGAGAGAGAGGACAAGGGGCCTGGGAGAGGGGGTCACACTCATAGACAGGTGCTCGTGGGGGGGTCATATGTGTGTCAGAGGAAGGTCAGGTCATGTAAATATATAAGTGGAGCCATGAGAGGTCAAAGTCTGTGTAATTGTTCAGCTAGGTCAGGTTAAATATAAGTTGTGTCACGTTAGGTAAAGTAATATTTTCACAAGTTTATATGAAAAATTGTTATGAGAGCGATGAGAGGTCAAGGTATGTGTAATTTGTTAAGCTAGGTCAGGTAAAGTTTAGATATAAGTTGTGTTAGGTCAAATTTATGTTGGTTCACGTTAGGTAAAGCTATATTTTCAGGAATAGTTTAACCGCTTGAGGCCCAGAACGTAATTTCCATTGTAATTTGGGTGCCATTAGATGTTTTTTAGTGACTATAAGCAATAATTTATAGATATGACCTGTTTAGTATTCTTCTCCACTAACTAATTTGGTATATTAAGCTACTTTTCGTATTTTTATGGCTAACAACAAACGATTTTTTATAGCAAAGGAAAGATCTGGGCGTCAAGGGGTTAAAAAGTTTTGGTTAGTAAATTTCTGGTTCACGTTAGGTATGTTATATTTCACTTCGTTTATTCTGAAAAAGTGATGTAGCGTTTCTTGTTTGATGGTTAAGTTTTTAAAAAAAAATTTTCCCCCCGATGAAAATTT